>PVKZ01008982.1:0-13024 GCA_004027375.1 Macroglossus sobrinus
CAAGGCTGTCCACTATCGCCACTGTTATTGAATATATCATTGGAAATCCTAGCGAGTGCAATCAGGCAAGAGAAATACATAAAAGCCGTCCAAATATAAAACGAAGAATCAAACTGTCACAATTTGCAGATGACATGATTCTCTATATAGAAAACCCTAAAGACTCCACAAGAACACTACTAGAAACAATAAGCAAATAGTAAAGTCTCTGGATACAAAATCAATGTTCAAAAATCCTTAGTGTTTGTATACTCTAATAATAAAGTGTCAGAAAAAGTAGAAAAAATAATTCCTTTTGCAATTGCAACAACAACAACAAAAAATAAAATACCTAGAAATAAATTTAACAAAATATGTGAAGGACCTATATAATGAAAACTATAAGACCCTATTAAGAGAAATCTAAGAAGATACAAAGAAATGGAAACATATTTTGAGTTCTTGGATTGGAAGAATCAACAGTGTATATGACCATATTATCTAAAACATTATACAGATTTAATGCAATTCCTATCAAAATAAGTCGCCATTTTTAAAGAAAAAGAACTAAAAATCATCAGATTCATATGGAAGCAAAAAAGACCCCGAATTGTCATAGCCATCTTGAGAAAAAGGAACAAGTCTGGAGGCATCACTCTGCCCGACTTAAAATTATACTACAAAGTGACAGTAATCAAAATGTCATGTTATTGGCAGACAGAAACACAGACCAGTGGAACAAAATCAAAAGTCCAGAAGTAAACTCATATTTATATGGGCAAATAATTTTTGACAAATAAAAGTCAAAAACATACAGTAGAGAAAGGAAAACTTCTTTAATAAAAGGTGCTGGGAAAACTGAAAAACCACCTGCAAAAGAATGAAACAAGACTGTTGCCTATCACCACACACCAAAATTAACTCAAAATATATTAAGGACCTAAATATAAGACCTGGAAACAATAAAATGCATAGAAAAAGCAAGCACCTTGGACTTAAAGAGGATTTTATGAATTTGACCTCAAAGCAAGGGAAGACAAAGCAAAATTAAATCAATGGGATTACATCGAACTAAAATCTTCTTGCTCGGCTACAGAAAACATCAACAAGGTAAAGAGACAGCCATCTGAATGAGAGAAGATATTTTAAAGCAATGCCTCTGATAAGGTCCTAATATCCAAAATATACAAATAATTCATACAACTCAATAACAACAAAAAACAAATGATCCAATTAAAAAAAGGGCAGAGGACCTGAACAGACACTTCTCCCTAGAGGACATACAAATGGCAAACAAATATATGAAAAGCTGCTCAACATCACTAGCTATTAGGGAAATGCAAATCAAAACCACAATGAGATATCATCTCACACCTGTGAGAATGGCTATAATCAACAAGACAAGTAATAATAAATTTTGGAGAGGATGCGAAGAAAAAGGAACCCTCATACACTGCTGGTGGGACTGCAAATTGGTACAGCCACTATGGAAAACAGTATGGAGGTTCCTCAAAAAACTAAGAATTGATCTACAATATGATTCAGCAACCCCTCTACTGGATATTTACTCCAAAGACTGCAAAACCCATATCCAAAAAGATATTTGCATAACAATGTTCATAGGTGCATTATTCACAGTGGCCAAGACATGGAAGGAACCAAAGTGTCCTACGATAGATGATTGGCTAAAGAATCTGTGGTACATATATAGAATGGAATATTACTCAGCCATAAGGAGGAATGAAATACTGCCATTTGTGACAGCATGGATAGGTCTCAAGATAATCATGCTAAGCGAAATAAGCCAGATAGAAAAAAGTTGAAAATCACATGATATCACTTATATGTGAGATATAAACCTAAAAGTAACAAATGAACATAAGAAACAATCAGAGTCTCATGGACATGGATAATATACTAGTGGTTACCAGAGGAAGAGGGGAGGGAGTAGAGGGGAGGTAGACGGGGTAAAGCCAGTCAAATATGTGGTGATAGAAAGAAATCTGACTATGGGAGGTGAACACACAGTGCAAATAATATATATGGCTTACTGTTAAAGTGTACAGATTAAACTTATTGGATACATTTAACCAATGTCATCATAAAAAATAAATTAGGAAAAAACCAATAATAGAATACAACCTGAAAAAATAATAAAAGGACAGATAATTTAAGTTAATCTAATATTAAAAATAATGTAAGTGTGGAAAAAAAGGTGCTGACCAAAGTAACTATGGAAAATGGTGTTTTGAAACTATGACATCAACATCAAAGAACTGTAAATAAACACTGTAGTAGTATGCCGCAACCTGCACGACTAGAAGGTTAACCTGAGTGGGGGCGATGAAGGGATTGAGAAAAACACAGAGACAAGATATACAAAAGCTGGAGCCAGGTGGGATACTGCAGTCTGCGGAAGATACAGTGACCCTGAGGCAAACTCAGCGCATTTATTATATACTTTTGAATTTCAAGGAAGGACTGGGAGTTTTCTCAGAACTTGAAACTTGCTGGCAACAATAATATCCTAAGGCCTGTCTGTACCTGGTTATCTATACTAAACCACAAGTAGCTGTCTGTTCACTGTTTTGCTTCTCTGTCTTGGCAGATTCCTACAGAGTCAAGCATGGCTTTGCCAATGCTTCAGCCACGGGTCTGGCTCAGATCCTGCTCTCTACAGTATAGTTGGTAAAAGTTGTTTCTCTTGGATAGGGGTTAGCAATTCTGAAACTGCTGAATATGTTATTTTGGGATTGAACAAATAAGTAAATGGATTGTAAATGGTGGGAGCCAGGTTTCTTACTGTTGTAGAAGGTTATTGATAAACAAGAGGAGGAAATCAGAATTATCTATGTGTTAAGAGGCTATCTCTGTGTCTCATTTTGCGGCATTAGTAAGATGCTAACAATAGGGGAAAGTGGTGCTGGTGGCATGTGAAACTGCAAACTTTTGTGAAAATCTAAAACTCTAAAATAAAAAGTTTACTTAAATTAAGAAAGCATAATGTACTTAAGTGTAATATGGTATCCTAGATTGGATCTTGGAACTGAAAAAAGAACACTAGTAGAAAATCTGGTACATCTGAATAAAGGATGGAGTTTACTTAATGGTACTATACCAGTATTAGTTTCTTGGTTTTGACAAATGTAACATAATAAGATATTACTATTAGGGGAACTGGGTAAGGAGTATGTCGTAACTCTGTATATTCTTTGCAACTTCTCTGTAAATCTAGTTATTCTAAAATAAAAATCTTATTTAAAAAAAAAAACAACAAAATGCCGGCTAGCTGGGTGTACAAGCAAAATCTGTTTGATTGGACCACCCTAGATAACCTACATGGTGACATTTGATTTGTTTGGGACTGTGCAGTGCATCTCTCTCCTCAGCTTACCCCCAACCCCTACCCCCTTGGCTGGCATGCTGTATCCATCTGAATGTATTTCATGTGCATGGATCTACACCAGAAAAGTGGCTGTGGTTGACAGGGGGAGCCTGGTTCCCCTGAAGACTAGACTCAAATCTAGATAACAAAACAAAACAAAATGGGCCAAGCTTCAGAACTGAAGTGAAAAGGAGAACAGTTGGGGAGAAGGAGTTTGTTAAACAAGAGTTAGCTAAAAATACAAGACAGTTAAGGTTCTTTTTGGAGAAATAAGACAATGATTTTAGTCTGGAGGGAAGCATGATACCAGGGAAAATGTTGATAGGTAGATGCTCCATTTCTTCTGCTTTACCTATGGCTTATTCAGAAACTTTTGCCCATATTACTCGATTGGCCTGAGAATCAAGTGGCTGCCATGAGTTAATAGGAAGGGTAGAACAGACAGGAATTAGGGAAAAAAGGGGCTTTTCTAGGGTCATGGCCACAAGATAGCTCCAAGCCTCTTACTTATTTCTGTGGCCATCTTCTCCATCAGACTGTGAACTTTTCTGGTACAGGGATGTTGCCTTATTCTTCTCTAATCCCAGCAGTGCTCTGTACATAGTCGATGTTTGATAAACATCTGCTTAATGAGTAAGTAAGGTAGGAAACTAGAAAACAGTGAAGCTTGAAGTTTTGCTTTTGAAAACTTATGGGGAAACATTAAATCCCCCAAATATCTTTACCTTGAATCCCCATAATAATTAAGGTACTTAAAAATAGTCTGATCATTTGATTTTTTTCACATCAGTCAGTGAGGTCTCACATTTGACTCTCAAAATTACATAACAGAAATTGGAATTCTGGATAGAATTTGGATAAATGTATTAGTGTTAAACATCTTCAAAGTTAAAAAGCCACTGCCTAGCTGTATAATTTGACAGAGAAAATGAAATGTTAAATTACGTTGAGTCATTTATATTTCAATTCCAATTGAGGTAAATAAGGGAAAAAAGCTTCAATATGACTCTTTAAAGAGCTTTTAATGAAATGTATTTTTAAACTTGTTTATCTAACACAATGGTTCTCAGCCTGCCACACCAAATCCATGATAAAAATTTCACTGAAGAAGAACTTGAAAAACAAGGTAATATGTTTACTTTTTAAAAAGCAAGTTTTATTCACTTTAATAGACTGCTCATTGCTCTAAAATGATAAGATTGTGCTTGACTTTTTTTTCATCTTCTGCCATTGCAGGGTGATTTCTTGAATTTCTCCTTAGTTGTATGGCTTGTTCATCTAGATCCCAGGCGATTTTTCCTTGCTGCTGTTCCTTGTTTCCGTCACAACTTTTATTTGGCCACCAGAGAGATGAACAGAGCCTCTATCATCTATGCCACTTTTTTTTCTCTTTTGACTTTTTTTTTAGTATTAATATGTTCTCTCTTTTGTGAAGAGGTAACAGCAGATGATGGCAGTTAAAAAGTGTCGAGTTGGAAAACAAACATTGTCCTATGTCAAATCCCTAAAATTCTACTTGTTCATGAAATCCCAATGTCTAGAAAGGCCTTCCATACACTTATATACATTTTTTGGGTCTAGTTAGACACTCAGAGACTTGGGAGAGGAAGTGTGAAATGTATATTTGTTGAATACAACTACTTGGCTAGACAGCAAGCTTTACATATACATTTCTCAATAAATCTTTACAATTTCAATTAGGTACTCTCATATTACAAATAAGGAAATGGACATTAATATAGGATAAATAGCTGCCTGAGGGATGTGCTAATAGAGGGAACCAAATCTAAGTCTATTCTAAAATATGGGCTTTCCTATAATACCACACCAATTATACTGAGTCCCTAATACTCATTTTAGGGAGAAGTATTGTTCGTTTTTTCTTTGTATACACCTTGATGCTACCTTTACAAACACCCTTTCTGACTTGTAACTTTGCAATGTATCTATACAGCAAGAGAAACATTTAAAAAACTAAACTTAGGAGTGTCAGTATTCTTTTCTTAAGCTTGCATCCCAATTATTTTTTGACTTTTTGTTCAAGAAACCACATGAAATCTATCAGAAAATATTCATATGGCAACACCCCGATTATCTGTAGTTGAAATGAGCAGCACCACAGCAGACTCGAAGTCCCCAGGTAGAAGTTAGTGAAAGCCAAGCTCTCTCAAAGAGCTGAAGACATCAAGTTCTTTGAAACACCAGACCAAACACAGTGCCATCCAGATCTTGATTCTAAAGAAACTAACTGGTTAAAAAGCCAATGGTGTAACAACACCATTTGTTAGGTTGAGGATAGAAAAATGAGCAAAGAGATGGGGATGGGGACAGGAGGGGAAGAAAAGAGTACAGCACTGGCAAGAGGAAGAAAGCGGCACAGGGGTAAAACCAAGGCAAACCATATTCAAATAGAACATCCAGAACATTCTATGACTATGCTGATTAAAGAGGATATGATCATGGCTCCTTAGCTTTTCACTTACATACTGAAAACAAATGTAGTAAAAGAACATATAAACATACAGATGAACTCTTAGCAATGTCCATTGCGGAACTAAAAAAATTTCCTAAAGGTACATGGCTAATGAATTATAATTTAGGGCTTTAAAAATTTGGTCTTCTGCTTGCTAAAAAATCAAATTATAAAACAAGACTTTGTTTTCCTTACATCGTTCAAGTTACCAAAGTCATCTGAAAATAAATCTACACATTCAACAAATGTTGGTAACCAGCTTTTAATGATACATATTTAATTTTCAGAAACATATGCTAACCATCAACAACATGATCAGGGTTCCATTGCCCCAGATGTTATTTCATTGGTACATTATATCAATATTTACAAAGGCTTTCAAATTCAACAACATAAAACAAAATGGCTTAGGTTTTAAAACTACAATGCTTTAAAAAATGTAAACAGTTCATTTTTACATTATTGTAAAAAAGAAGACTCCTTAATACGGCTTAATTTTTTTAAGTGAGTAAAGCCTGGTGCTCATGGATAAAGAATGAAAAGAATCACACACGCATACACACACACACACAAATCTTAAGTCCACAATTTAGACCACACACAAAAATCTTGTCCCCAAATTGAGAAATGTATAAAAACCATTTACACATGGTTGCTGACCTATTGAAAACCTATATAACATTTTTAAGATCATAACTAAGTCAAAAGATACCACTTTTCTTAAAAATGAAATTTTGTGCAAAGAAAATTGTTTAAGCTAGAAACAAAACTCCTTCCCCAATAAAAGGCCAAAAGAGCCACTGAAATAATTTAACTTTGTTAAGATTTAGTGCATGTAACCAAAAGGCACACACATGTGATTAATATATTAATATATTTTCATGCATAAACCTGTGCATGTTCACAATTATATAACAAAAACACACACATAACACAACATAAAACCTATGTTTGGCAATGTTATTCTAGCCACATTCCTTTCTAGTATATCAGTTTAGGGTTTACTATATCATTAATACCGCCTCTCAAAAAATATATTATATTTGGACAACTTCCAATAAAAATTTTTAAAAAAAGGATGTTAGCCTGAAACACTATCATTTTTTTTCAGTTCTGATACACAGAGAGACTTACTGATGTTTATTTTAAATGACATTTCAAATTAAGATACATTTTTCCTTTTGTTAATAAATACTTTGATTGCTCCAGTGAAGTCAGCAGAGAGAAGAACTTCTGTGTTATCCGTCTTCGTAATACCTTAAAAGCATTAAAAAATATTTTAGTTGATCTAAAAGGAATATGAAGCCTACTGCTACAATTATCATATGCCCATGACCTCTGGGGCAGAAGATCCTCTCTCTGCCTTTTTAGAAAAGTATCTCTTTTCCAGTTCACTTCTATAATCCTTTCATCTTCCATTACCTCTCCTGTTTTCTGATGCTCACTTCCACTTACGTAGTCTTAGCTAGTCTTTCCCTGGCTTGGGGAGATTATAGTCCTGTGGGGCCTGGAGGCCTGGATTTGCTCTCAGGCAGCCTAGGTCCGTAAATTGTCTAATGCTTAATTTTGTGGCAAGGGGCTAGTGTTATTCAGCCCCAGGATGAGAGTGCTGGCAGGATGGGATCAGATGGGCAAGTCTGTTGCTAACAGGGTTCCCTAATGAGGTTGATGGTAGAGTTTATTGAACAGCAGACATACTGAAACTATCATGAAATGAAGTACACATTATTAATCTGTGAATGCTGACAGTACCTTTTCCCTTTAGAGTCCATTTTGAAGAGCCACGTAACTATGGTGAATGGCAAAAATGCTTACCTCTTACATTTGCCAGTAAAAGCATTTAACAAAAATTCATTGTTAACTATTACAAATAGGCAAAATTTGTAGATTTAAGGACTGATTAGTAAGAAAATATTCCAAACTTTAACTGCAAAGTTGTATACAGGATGAATTAGACAAAATGGTTTCATTTAAATTTACCAAAAACATAACCCACACCTTTGAACATTCCTTACTACCCTTTAGTAGTGGTATGCAGCAGGAAGCAGCAGCAAAGGATTTAGTGGCATGAGAAAGGCTAAGAGAAGAAAATAAATTATCATATACATATAAAAATGCTTTATAAGATACAATAATGAAGATGATGATAATGTCTACTACATGCCAGGTATTTTGCTAGGTGTTTTACATGTTATCTTCAATTCTTATCACAACTTTGTGAACTGGGTATTATTACCATTTTACACACGAGCAAAATGGAAGCTTCCCATGTCAAATATGTCAGGAATAAAGAGAGGGAGCAAACAGATATATTTTATGATCTCATATCCTGACTTTAAGAGTTTATTCTTAGATTATATCTAGGTAGATATAAAACAGCAAACACAAATCTGAATATGATCCATTAAAAGCTGTGCCTCTTTAAAAAGGACCCAGTGCATTAATTGAACCTCCTTAATCTGGTACAGTTTTGACAAGTTAAAAGTACTTCTCATTTTTCTGTGGAATGTGTAGGGGAAATGTATAGACTGTAAAAAGTTATCAATGGAGAAAAAGAAAAGAAAAAAACAAATTACTTAAATTAGAAGAAAGAAACTGGATTTGATTCTGAGGATAAAAGAGAAGAAAATGAAAAGTAATATTTCCAAACAGACATTTGGTAAAGGTTTAATAATTCTGAGGCAGTTTATTTTTAAAACTTGTAATTGAAAGAAATGCTAGACTAAAGTTGATCTTCGCTACCAAATTTTTCTTCACAGACAGAAGAAATAGTATATTTAATACAGTGTATAGTACAAATAATATCACAAGGGAGGTTACTTGAGATTAAATGAAATAAAAATACTTGAGAATTTTTAAGCATTCAAAGACTTTTAGAAGCACCTTCTGTACACTGCAACTATTGTTGTGGCTTTACAACTCCCTAAAAGTCCTAGCTGTAGTCCCTAAAGTGAGAAAACACATTTAATGAGCTATTCTGCAATTGATTTTAATAATACAAACTTGTTTTCATTAACAACTGGTACAAATTTACAAGTTTTTTTATTTTTTTTACCATACTCTTAAGGACTAAGACAGACCATTTTTATATAATTGGCACTCGATACTATTTGATGGCTTCTTTTTCATGTCCTAATAGGAGTATTTTTTGTAACTGGAATTACTACTCATTTTCAAAGCATATGTTGCAAATGGCAAGAAATTATAGGCTTATAAATAATAGCTACCAATGAGGAGCTATAAATTTGCGGCAAGTAGAAAAGAACATTGCTTTCATTTTGGTCCAATTCATTTATTCAGCAAATGTTTATTAAGAAACTACTGAGAACTTTGGAAACATGGTGGAGTGAAGAAACTTACGCAGATCTCTCTCTTTGAAATAACAATAAGCTGAACACCTATAACTTAAAAAGAAAAACACAAACACACAAACTGCACACCAGCATGTCTGAACGTGGGATCTGCACATAAGAGCTACCACAGCTCAGAACCCCGGGTGTTGGGCAGTGAGTGGACTGGGAGAAATAAAGAAAATGCATCTCTCAACCACAGGAGCTCCCTGGAAGGGGAGTGGAAGGGGAGAAGGAGCAGTGAGTACCCTAAATATCCCTGCCTGGGAAAGCGGTGAGCTCCCCACAGCTGCCAGCGACAGGGTCCAGTCATCAGGGCAGAAAGTAGAGAAGCGAGATGGTAGAGAAACAACAGTTGATTTTTACCAGCCACAGCTGAAAAACTGATGCTGAATTGTAGCCCCCAAACCCTAACCTGGAGGCCCCAACCCACGGATCCTCTGAGATCGATCACCGCAGAGCCCCAGGGGAATCTGAGCAAATGCTACCGAAACTGTCGCCAACACTCACAGGGAGTGAGATTGAGAGTAGTGAGCATGATTAAATATCTGCGAGAAAATAAAAAGTCATTATTAAGGCTTTATATAAAGCAGGTATCCAAGAGGCTTAGACGTCATCTACTGGAAACCAAAAGAAAAGCACATTCTTTGTAGCAGGCTAAAGAGAGACTTTTATATAGTAAATCTTTCTGGAAAAAAAAATAAAGCAGAATACATTTCCCTTAATGCCCAGGTGCAGAAATAGTCCATTAAATACCATGAACAATCAAGGTGACAAAGTATCTCAGAAAGAGAAAAAACTCATGAAATAAGCTACAGACACAGAAATTTAAATGACAGAGAATTCAGGATGATACTTCTGAAAATCTCAGTGAATTCTGAAAGGAGTCATATCAAAAATTTCAGGAATTGAAAAAACAACTAGATGAGCAGAGCAAGGAGAATGAAACCTCAAAAGAACAGAACAGATTCTCTGGATTAAACACACACACACACGAGTTAAAAAATGAAATAGCAAGTTTGGGAAATAGAGTCAATGAAATGGAGAAAAATATTAGTGATATCAAAGACAGACTCTAGAAATAAATCAGAAGAAGAGAGAAATGAAGAAGGAAAATAATGAAAGAGAAATTCAAGAAAAAGCTATACCATCAGGAGAGGAAACATACGAATAATGGGCAATATCAAAGGCGAGGAAAAGAAGGGATCAGAAAGCATTTTCAGACAAACAGTTGATGAGAATGTCCCAATTCTAAGGAATGAGCTGGAGCCTGGAATTCAAGAAGTCAACAGAACACCCAATTATCTCAACCCAAAAAGGTCTTAACCAATAATTGTATTAAAATGGTCAAAAATCAACGAAAAAGACAGAATTATCAGGGCAGCCAGGGAGAAGAAAATGGTAACTTATAAAGGAAAACCAATTAGATTACCCTCGGAATTCTCAGAGCAAAACTTACAAGCCAGAAAGAAGAAGAATCAAATATTCAAACTATTAAGTGAAAGGAACTACCAGCCTAGAATAATGTAACAAGCTAAGTTCTCCTTTAGATATGAAAGAGAAATAAAGACCTTTCCAGACATACGAAAATGGAGGAAATTCTCCACAAGGCCTGCACTACAGGAAATATTGAAATGGTTCAGTTCACCTAAAACAAAATGACAAAAAAAAAATTTATATATGTATATATATATATATATATATATATATATATATATATATATATATATATAATTATGCCTGAGGTGACTATCAGGCAAACAGAAGCAGAGGAGTGCAATCCATACTAAAAACAGGGCATTATAAGTTTAAAGAATAAGAAAAGAATTGCTATAGCAATATAGGAAGGAACGTTCAGCATACATAGGGACAAATTAAGATAAAAATGGCTGAAAAGGGGAGGATTCAATGATCCAAATTCACAAAGGAGAATGGAGATAAGGCATGTGCAGAAGAAAATGGACGACTGTATATATAGAAACTATCCTAAACATATTTGCAATGGTAACCACACACCAAATATTCAGAACTGAAGTATATAACATAAAAAACAAGGAGGACCAGTGGCAAAAGCCACAGAAGCCAATCAAAATAAAGAAAACAGAAACACATGGACAAGGAAGCAATGGAGACACTGAGCTATCAGAAAGCAAAAGATAAAATGGCTATAAGAAGAACTCAGATTTCAATAATCAATCTAAATGTAAATGGACTGAACTCACCAACAAAAAGCACAGAGTTGCAGAATGGATCAAGAAACAAAACCTAACCATAAACCTAACCAGGAGATACATCTGAGCTCCAAAGACAAATAAAGACTCAAAATGAAATGGTGGAATATGATATTTCAAGCAAATGGCATTCAGAGGAAAGCGGGAGTAGCGGTATTGATATCAGACGAAATAGACTTCAAAATTAAAAAGGTAAAGAAAGATACTGAGGGATATTTTATAATGATAAAGGGAATCATGCACCAAGAAGACAGACACTTCTTAATATCTATGCTCCCAATCAGGGAGTCCCGGAATATATAAAGCAATTATTGACAGAACTAAAGGGAGAAACACAGCCAAACACTATCATAGTAGGAGACCTAAATAACCCACTGTCAAATATAGACAGATCATTCAAACAGAAAATCAATAAGGAAATAACATCATTAAATGATACATTAGACTATCTGGACATACTTGACATTTACAGAACTTTCCATCTCCAAATAGCTGCTTGTATATTCTTCTCTAGTGCACATGGAACATTTTCAAAGATTGACCACACACTGGGACATTGATAACCTCAACAAATATAAGAGGGCTGAACTCATACCAAACATATTCTCTGATCATAATGCTTTGAAACTAGAATCAACTGCAAAAAGGAAGCGGAAAGAACCAAATACATGAAGATTAAACACCATGCTACTGAAGAAGAACTGGGTCACAGAAGAAATAAAAAGAGAGATCAAGAGATACATGAAAATGATTCATAATGATAGTACATCATATCAAAACTTTTGGGACATGGCAAAAGTGGTCATAAGAGATAAGAGGACAGTTCATATCATTACAGGCCTATCTCCAAAAACAAGAATGAGCCCAAATAAATAACCTAAGGTTTCATCTTAAAAAAAAGAACAAATGAGGCCTAAAGTTAGCAGAAGAAATAATCAAAACTGGAGCAGAAATAAATGAAAGGAAAACAAGAAAAAAATAAGAAAAATAAATTCAACATAGAGATGGTTCTTTGAGAAGGTTAATAAAATTGACAAAACCCTGACTAGACTCACTGAAGGTAAAAGAGAAGGACACAAGTAAAATCCAGGATTAAAGAAGAGAAATTATGACTGATGTCACAGAAATACAAAGGATCATACAAGAATACTCTGAAAAATATATAACACCAAATTTAATAACCTAGAAGAAATGGATCAGTACTTAGAAAAATACAACCTTCCTAGAATGAATCAAGAACTGGAAAATCTAAATAGACTGATCAGGAGTATAAAAATTGAAACAATCAACAAAACCTACCAAAAAGTAAAAGTGCAGGACCAGATGGCTTTATCAGTGAATTCTACCAAACATTCAAAGAAGATTTAATACCTATTCTCCTCAAATTCTTCCAAATGATCGAAGAGAAGGCAATACTTCCTGACTCATTTTATGAGGCCAGTATTACTCTGATACCAAAACTTGGTAAAAATAACACAAAAAAGAAAACTACCGTCCAATATCTCTCATCAACACACATGCAAAAATCCTAAATAAGATACTAGAGAACCGAATACAGCAACATTTTAAAAAGGTTATACACCACAATCAAGTGGGCATCATCCCA
>PVKZ01008983.1:0-13022 GCA_004027375.1 Macroglossus sobrinus
CTCCACCATCACCCCACCGCAACCCCCCACCCCCCCGCTAGCGAGGGGTGGTGCTTGGGCCGCAGGCTCTGCCTTCGATCCCTGACGCTGGGAGTGGGCCATGGCGCTAACGCCCTAAGTTATCCGAAGGCCTTCCGCATACACCAAGAGATTCCTTCCCACACCCAGTGCTCCTGAACTCTGATTGAAATAGAATTCGATAAGCTATTAATTCTGGGAGAGGTCTGATGTCACATCTTGTGATAAATATTCTGTTGTTCGCCTAATACTGTAGTATCTCTTAATAGCCATGTTGCCAGATTGAGCAGAAAATGTAAAGCCTTTATACTTGAGAACCGCAGAGCCATTTGCTTAGTACGTGCAGTCTCTACTTTCCTTTGTTTCATTTGCAGTTCTAAGGTCTATAGCGCTTACACTGTTATCAACAAGTTTTATTTTTTGCCTTTCTTTGGGGATAACAAGGTTGTTGCATTTGATTAGATTAGTGTTAACCCTTTGCATTTGTAGTACATAACAGACAATATACTCTTAAATCTTTAACCTCAAAAATTTTAGGGGGGGTGGTACTCAAATAAAATTTACTGGTTTAGCTCATAATAAAGTGCATTGCTTGAGCCCTGGTAATGTACAGTTTAAACCAATACCATCTAACAAAGCTGTTTCTTATTGGTATAAACTCATATACATTGTTTTTTAATGAGTTTCATAAATGATCATTAGCATTTAGGTATTACTTATAGGCCCTAATCTAAGCATTTGGAACTCTGTTAATCCAGACAAAAACCTTGAGGTAGGCATATTTTCCTCATTTAGTAGATGAGTAAACTGAGGGACAGTAAGAAACCTGGGACATACAGTCCCAGAGGCAGTTTTAAAATGGATAGTCAATTAAATATGCTTGTGTAGATTGACAGATGATGGGTCTAATGAATTTGGGGTTTGTGAATGTGTAGAGGACCACATTTTCATTAATATATATTTTATGTAAATAATAAAATCAAATTTGGAAAAATGAATTGTTTATGCTATTATCTTCAAAACAGATCATGTGATAAGTCACACCATTTTGTACTGTAATACCAATGGGTTGGGCCCTCTATTGTTCCTATCAGCTAATATTCATAGCACTCATAATACCATAGACAGTTTCAGACTAAAGAGACCACAATAGTACTTAATTTATAATACTTAGATTATTTTATTTTCTTATTTTACTCTATTCATTGTCATCTTTTTGTATTTTGGGTTTGATACAATTTTCATTGCATTCCTACTAAAATACTTCATATTTACATTTTTTAGATATTTGCTGTTACTAATCTGGATAGGGCTCCCCAACCTTTATTCCAAGATTACAAAGTTTAATAATAATTATCCTAATTTCTTAAGTGAAAAGACTGAGACTTAAACAGGTTAAATATTACACACTATATCATACTTAGACAGATGGGTAGTATAGAAATTCTGTCCTAGGGCTCAACAGACTCCAAAAGAACTTGTGTTTATTAACATATTTTCAGAACCAATGTATGGCAGAAGCATAGACCTATTATCATAAAAATGTGGTTAAATTTTACCTATGTACTCTAAATATAATAATTTGGTAAAAATGGTAAAAAAAAATTTACCATTTAAAATTTTTCAATGTAGATCCTAACAATTTGCCTGTTTTTAATGAACAGGTAAATATTGTCTTTTTTCCCCAAAGATATGGAATGAAAATTAGTTTTTTTAATTATAAAAATTTAGAAAGGAAAACTTACAGTTGGACAGCAAGACCCTAAATTTAATTTCAACATCTGGTTTTCCACATTATATACAGGCACTAGTGATTTTGTGCCATTTTCATTTCTTCAGATTTTTCTTCTAGGATTCTCTTATATTTGTTATTATTTGAAGCTCTGACCATGGCTCTGAATCATCTTTGTTCTTTTTTCTTCTCCCAGCTCTGCTTCAAAACTCCTGCAACTCATTTGCTGTGGAGTCTAGAATCTCTCTTGAAAGTGAGCTTACTGGGTGGGCTAAAATGCCATGGAACAGAAGGATATATGTATTAAGAAGTCTTACTAATTTGCTCTATAAGCTGAATGGAGAGCCAGAGAATTTTCCTTTCCTGTGCTGAACTTAGGAGGTATACATTTTGACCTGTGTCAGTGATTCTATTTGAATTGATTATTTTAAGGTAACAATTTTTGTCCATATATGAAGGTTGCACCTAATTATCCCTGTAATCGGTTAAACAAATGTCAGCTGTTCATATTTCAACCCTTTCTGCCAATAACTGCTGGAAGTGATTGAACGCAGCTGGAGGATAATACTGACAATCATTATAGCCTGCAAAGTGTGAAATAATTTCATTGTGCTATTGTGGTCTCTTTAGTCTGATAACTGATAATGTTCAGCTGATGAGACTTGAAAAAAAACATTTTATTATAATTTAAAAATAGTGTAAAAGAAAGGTGAGTCCTGGGACACCTTGGTACTGTATCTGAGCTTGTTATAAGAATTCACTATAAGTGTTGGAAGGGAAATGCTTTCATCTGAAAGATACCATGCTTCATTTACATTGTTTTCCCATCTGATAGAAACCCATACTGAGTAACAGCACAGATGCAGCTCATTTGGGGGAAATGAAGAAAGAGGAGAAAAACTCTGGAGTGGAGCAAAAGAGTTGGCAGGCAGTCAGAGCTCCCAAGAAAACGGGTGTTTTTTCTTTTCTTTTCACTTACCTGAGCCTCTCTGGGTCCACCTTGAAAGGGCAATGCCCTCACCTCTCCCACGGCGCCGTTTCCTCCCCGGCGAGTGTTCTCCCTCTGTGGACTCTCGGCCCTGCAGTAGCCCATCTGAGCTCCCAGGTAAGGCAGGGAAGCTCTTCCCAGGGGCCACTCCTCCCAGGGCCCCACGGCTGCCACGCCGGCTGGCCTGGTGTTCCATTGACTGGGAACAGGTGTGCTTCCTGCAGAGGCTGGGAGTTGGGGGCTTTGGCTCGGTGTACAGGGCAACTTACCATGGTATGCCGGTGGCCATAAAGCAAGTGAACAGGTGCACCAAGAACCCATTGGCATCTCAGCGCAGTTTCTGGGCTGAGCTCAACATTGCAAGACTTCGCCATGACAACATTGTGCGGGTTGTGGCTGCCAGTACACACACACCTGAGGGCTTTAATAGTTTAGGCACCATTATCATGGAGTTTGGTGGCAATGTCACTTTACACCAAGTCATATACGGTGCTATCAGCTGCCTTGAGGAGGAGGAAGTGGAGCCTCACTGCTGTGCCAGAGAGCAATTAAATTTGGCAAAGTGTTTGAAGTATGCCCTGGATGTTGTGAATGGACTACTCTTCCTTCATTCACAAAGCATTGTGCACTTGGACCTGAAGCCAGCTAACATTTTGATCAGTGAGCAGGATGTCTGCAAAATTGGTGACTTTGGTTGCTCTGAGAAGCTGGAAGATCTACTGTGCTTCCAGACTCCTCCATACCACCTAGGCGGTACCTACACCCACCGAGCTCCAGAGCTCCTGAAGGGAGAGATGGTAACACCCAAAGCTGACATCTATTCTTTTGCCATCACTCTCTGGCAGATGACTACCAAGGAGGTGCCTTACTTAGGGGAGCGTCAGTACGTGCTCTACGCTGTAGTGGCCTATAATTTACGACCATCTCTCGCAGCAGCTGTCTTCACTGACTCCATCCCTGGGAGAAGACTTGAGAAGATCATCCAGGGCTGCTGGAGGGCCAGTGCTTTGCAGAGACCAAGTGCAGAATGTCTTCTGGTTGACCTTAACTCTTTGAAAGCTGAATTTGGCTGAGTCTAAACCCATATCAAGATAAGCTTGTCTTTGTTTCTATTTATTTTTAAAGACAAAGATGTAGAAAAAAATCATTTCTAGGACAGATTTTTAGAAAATAAAGTTACTAAAAACTTCTTTAGTCTCAATACACTTTTTCTAACATAAATAGCAGAGCTACAAATCTAGTTATCTTAGTACTGCTAATAATTAACCTTATTCCTTTATAGAGTTACATACTTTGCTTTCAAAATTTGTGAGATTAACAGTTCCATAGTATTACATTTATTCAAATTTGTTATTCATAAAAACAGAACTGAACTATAAAATGCCAAAATTTTTATAAATTCAAATATGTTCCATACCTACCACCTAAATTTAAACTATTAACAGTTTACTTGCTCCATACCAAATAAAAACTTTTTTCAGAAAGATTTTTTTTTCTGCTCCAACCCCCAAGAACTTTTTATTTGTAATGACCTTAACACACAAAATTTAGAAACTGAGGTAAATTTATTTCAAAGGAATAATATCTTAAATGATTTGTGATATTTTGAATTTGTACATGCTATGAGTAGAAAAAAATTGCTAAAATACTTCTAAGCTAGGTCTCTTACCTGTTATTTGGATTCAAAAGTAGATGACAAAACAAAAGATTGTGTGATATGAGAAAAAATAACTTTGAGGAATAGTAAGATTTAACATGTGGTTGGAGGAGAACAGACAAGTAGAACCAGATTGCCCATTCTAGAAATCAAGGCCGTGGCTGCCGGTACATACAATTTAAATGAATGAGGTAATTGGACCTTGTCATTAGGACAATGTTGACTTCCACTTTGCAAGAGTCATTTCAGTGAGTGGTGGAGGGTGAAGCTATGACAGTGAACCGGAAAGTATGGTAAGGGCTTCATATAGAAGCTGTGCTGGAATGTTAAGGAAGAAGATACAAGCAGAAAAAGGGGTAATATACATAGAATTTTTTAGATGATTTGCTTTAGTTTAGCTTTAAGACGAAGTAAGTTTCTTTGTAGAAGAAGAGACAAAGATAACAAAGAGTTTAAAAACATGTGGAAGAAATGAAAAGTAGTACCTAGAAGAAGAGATTGTAGTCTTAAAGAGAAAGAGTATCTCTTCCTGGATGTGAGCAAAGGAGAGTGAGACAATTGCCACTATAGGTAAGTTTTTAAGGAAGAAAAAGAGGATAGGGAAGTTCTCTTCTGTGCATTTTTCCAGTTAAGAGTGATAGAGGGTAGAGGGGTCTACAGAGTGAAATCATGGTTTAGAACTGTTCATGAGGGAAGAAAAGGGAACTGCCCATGACTATGTAAAATATTGGTACAGCATTGATAGCTCTGTCCATGTGCCTTGGGGAACAAACCACCCATATACCTATAAATAATTCCCTCCTGTTTACTGTAAGAGAAAGGAAGTATTTGAGTTGTATGAAGACCACCCTGACAGGAAGTAGAATAAGCCCATGGGTTACTTCATCTGTAAGAGCTAAGTGTAGAGGAAATTATAAAAAGCTGACAAGTCAGAGGTAAAAGCATATTTAGCAGTACAAATATAAAAGATAATACTATTGACTTAAATTGGAGCAGAAAAGGGGAGAGGAAAAGGGATATAAGCTGTCAGTGTTATTATCTATAGAAGTAAGCTAACAGTTATTGCCTGGGATTAAAAAAATTATATACAGATAAATAATAGAGAAAAAATACAGCAAATACACTTCCTCAAAATCACAACTACCGACACAAAAAGGCAAAAGAACCAAATATAGGATGAAAGACAATATAAATTGTAAAAGCAGAATAATAAAAAATGTCATTTAAGATCAAATATATCTTTCATATCAATAAATGTAAATGGCTTAATTTATCTTTAAAAAAGTCTATGTGCTGTTTAGATAGAATTCTTTTTTGAAAAGCATGGAAAAAGGTATATCAGGTAAATGCAAACCAAAAATAGTCACAATTTTATCATAATATAAAATAAAATTGAAGCCAAAGAAGGAAATTTAATAATGTTAAAGAATATAATTCATGATAAAGAAATATAAGTTAGGAATAATTGTGAACCAAATGCCATAGTACCCATTTTCACAAACCAGAAATAAAAAACGGTACAAAGGCAAATAGAAACATTGTTTGTAGGAACTAATTTTCTTCTATCTGTCCCAAACAGATTAGATGGGAAAAAATGAGAGATGATGTACAAGATTTTGAGAAAATTAATAAGATACATCTGACTTACATAGAAATTTAAGATCCTAAAATATGTGTATATATATATATATAGCTTTTTAAAAAGTATCTATGGAAAACTGATCTATACCATGTAGCAAACTTTAAATTCCAAAAATTAAAATCAGTAGAGACAAATAAAATTGAAATTTTAACAAAATTAGAAAAATTTAAATTTCCCTTTTCTGGGAAATTGAAAACTCTTAGTCAACTATCTATCAAAATTAAAGGCTAATCAAAATGCAGGATCTCTAAAGAGCAAAAATAATGAAAAATAATTATTATTAGAATCCATGGGATAACAAAGTCAAAGAAAATCTGTAGACTTAAGTAGTAACATGACTAAAGAAGAAAGCATAAAAGCAAATGAATTAAGCATACGAATCAAAGTTAGAAAAAGAACTAAAAAATACACTGGGGGAAAATTTTAACAAAACAGACATTAAAGCAGACTTAATGAGTTAAAAGTATGACAAGTAAATAAATAAAAGAATATATGAATAGTTTGTTGACTAAAAATCAACAAAACAGACAAGTTACTTTCTGGTTTATAAGAAATAAAAGCACATATACACAAAATTAGAAATATGAAATTAGAAAAAGGAGAATAACAGGAAATTTTTCTTAATTTTAAGAGAAAACTTTGTATAACTATACAGAACTAAATTTGAACACCTAGAAGGATATAAGGTAGCCTAGAAAACTATAATTTACAAAAACCGGCCCCAAGGAAGATAGAAAAAATCTAAGTGGACCAATTTCTATAGAAGAAACAGAAAATTGTACAATCCTTCCTGTCTCCATTCCATAAGGCATTAGACTCAATGTCCCACTATTACCAAACATTAAAGACCAGGAAGAAATCTATTTAAATTAAAAGAAAATTTTCCAAATTCTTTTTAAGAATAGCATATATGCTGAATAAATTCCTATTGAGTCAAGTCTCAAAGAGTTTGGAGAAACATGGCAGAGTGTGAGACATCCCCAGATCTCTCCCCTTGAAACAAGAATAAGCTGAATATCTAAAACAACAAAAAACACCCGAACAGCACACTAGCTTATCTGAGCGTGGGATCTGTGCTTAAGAACTACAACAGATCAGAACCCTGGGTGTCGGTGGGTGGACTGAGGGAAATGAAGAAGCTCCCTGTAGGAGAGGGAAGGAAGAAGATGTGGAGAGTTCCCTGAACAGCCCTTCCTGGGAGTGCTGTGAGCTCCACATGGTCAGTGGCAGGGCCCTGTCACAGGGCAGAATGCAGACAAGCCGTGGGGGTGGCAGAGAAACAACAGTTGAGTTTTAGCTGCCGAAGAAGCAAAATTGAGGCTGAGCTGCAGCCATCAAGCTGCAGCCACCAACCCGCAACCCAGAGAGGTAAGGACCCCACATACCCTCGGAGACCAAACACTACTGATCATCAGGGGAATCTGAGCAAATGCTACTGAAACTGTTGCTAACATGAACAAGTACTGAAACTGAGGGTGGTGAGCATGATTAAACATCTACAAAGAAAAAAATAAGAATTATTTAGATTTTATATAAAACAGGGATCCAACAGGCTTTGTCGCCATCTACTGGACAATTAAAGAAAAGCACTTTGTTTTCAAAAGGCTGAAGATAGACCTTTATATAATAAATCTTTCTAGAAAAAAACAAAAAACAAAATACACTTCCTTTAACACCCAGGAGAAGAAATAGTTCATTAAACACCATGAACAACCAAGGTGACGAGGCAGCTCAGAAATATAGAGAAAATTTTCCAGAAAATATAATAGGACACAGATAAATGTGCGACTTAAATTACAGAGAATTCAGGATGTTACTGCTAAAAAAACCTCAGTGAGATCTGAAGAGTCATATCAAAATTTCAGTAATGGAAATAACAACTATTCAGCAGAATGAGTTCTTTAGCAAGAAGATTGACCCTCAAGAAGAACCAAATAGAATTTCTGGAGTTGAAGAACTCACTGAAAGAGGTGAAAAATAAAATAGCAAGCTCTGCAAATAGAGCCTAACAAATGAAGGAAAGGATCAGTATTATCAAAGACAAAAATCTAGAAATAAATCAAAACGAAAAAGAAAAACTGGAGAATGAAAAATAATGAAAGTGAAATACAAAAAAAGTAACAAGAATAATGAGCATTCTATTCTCAAAGGTGAGGAAAAGGAGCAGGGACTAGATAGCATTTTCAGATAAATGTTGATGAGAATGTCCCAAATCTAAGGAATGAGCTGGAGCTTGAAACTGAAGAAGTCAATAGGACACCCAATTATCTCAACCCATAAAGGCTTTCTCCAAGACATTGAATTAAAATGATCAAACATCAGTGACAAAGACAGACTTCTCAAGGCAGCCAGGGGAATGAAGACAGTAACCTATAAAGGAAAACACATTAGATTATTGTCGAACTTCTCAGCACAAACCTTATAAGCCAGAAAGACACAGAGGGACACTTTATAATGAAAAAGAGAACCGTGTGCCAAGAAGACATAACACTTATTAATATCGCTGCTCCCAATCAGGAAGCCCTGAAATATACAAAGCAATTACTAACAGAACTAAAGGGAGAAACAGGCCAAAACTGTGTCATCATAGGGGACCTAATTACCACACTGTCGGATATGGACAGATCATCCAAACAGAAAATCAGTAAGGAAATAACATCCTTAGATGACACATTAGACCCACTGGACATGATTGACATTTACAGAGCCTTCCATCCCCAAACAGCTGCTTACACATTCCTCTCTGGGTGCACATGGAAAATTCTCAAGAATCAAGCACATACTGGGACACAGTAATAACCTCAACGAATCTAAGAGGCTGGAAATCATACCAACCATATTCTCTGATTATAAAGCTCCAAAACTGGAGATCAACTGCAAGAAGAGTCCTGAAGAATAACTGGGTCAGAGAAGCAAGGAAAAGGGAGATCAGGATATACAGAGATATGGATGATAATGACAGCACAACATATCAAAACTTTTGGGACATGACAAAACTGGTCATAAGAAGGAAGTTCATATTGTTACTGGCCAACCTTACAAAACAAGACGAGCCACAATCAACAGCCTAATGCTTTATCTTCAGAAAAAAAAAAGGAAAAAAGAAAAAGGAAAACTAGAAGAGGTAGAACAAACGCAGCCTGCCTAAAGTCAGCAGAAGGAAAGAAACAATCCACATTCGAGCGGATGTAAATGAAACGGAAAACAGAAACGAACCGTAGAAAACGATAAATGCAACCAAGAGCTGGTTCTCTGAGAAGGTGAATGAAATCGACACACCCCTGGCTAGACTCACTAAAGAAGAAAGAGAAAGGACAGAAATAAACAAACTTCAGGATGAAAGAAGGGAAATAATGAACGGCACCACAGATATGCAAAGGAGCATACAAGAACCCTACGAAAGAGGATACAACCGCGAATTTAATAACCCAGAAGAAATGGACCAGTACTTAGAAAGATATAACCTTCCTAAAATGAATTGAGAAGATTGTAAAATCTAAATAGACTAATGAGCAGTATGGAAATTGAAACAATTATCAAAAACCTGTGAAAGTTCTCTGCAAGATATTTTAAAACCACCAAGGAAGTGGAAGGCTTGTGGGGGTAAGAGGTGGATAGGTAGGCCAGGGAACAAAAATAAAAGTCAATTTATTAGTTCAAGAGAGAAATGAGTCAATTTAGTCATTTAGTCACTTATATCAAGCATATCAACCTAAAAAAAAACAAATGAACAGGACAAATAAACAGAGACTCATGGATAGTGGTTACCAGAGAATGCAGTGGAAAAGGAAGTAGAAGAGATAAAAGAGGTCAAATATGTGGTGACAGAAAGAAATCTATGGGCAGTGAATACACAATGCAATATATATACATGGCTTACTGTTAAATCATACACCTGAAATTTATTGGATTTTGTTAACCAATATCACCATAATAAAAATAAAAAGAATTCAGAAATTAATAATTTAGAATTCAGAAACTGAAATCTGGTGCTAAGTCTGCTCCAAACTGTCATTATTTAAAACCTTCGAAAGACAGAGCTAGAAAATATGTGTATGTGTATACATACATATACACATACACATGTTTATGAATATTTCTATATCTGTCTATATCTTTTGAAAACTTTGAGTTCACATTGATATCTCCTATTTCAACCCAACACTGTAGAATTTATTCTAGACTTCCTCCTTTCTCTACTTATAGCACCCTTCTCCAACATTTACAAAAGTTGTCCTTCACTATCCTCAATACTTAACTTGTTCAACCCTCCTATATACAACTAATAACCTTGTCACATTGACCAAGTATCCCAACTTCTGTATCAACAATCATACAGGCTGCAGCTGTGTCAGAGAAAATATCTTCTTTTTCATTTGTAAAAGGAATATTCTTAAAAATTGTAACCCATTTTTGTTTACATATTTAAAATCAATTGACATGTCTTTTAATCCTACCTTATACAGTCTTCTCAATGTTTGAGTTAATTTTTCTATTGTGTCTCTCTCTTACTCTCTTTTTTTTTGCAGTTACACATCCTGAAAATAAACTCTACAAACAATTAGTTTTCTCTCTCTTTACAATTTTTATACCTCAAATTTCCTTCTCTTTTCTAATTTCATTGACCAATAAAATGTTAAATAGTATGGCACTGTAGATGTTTTTATATTATCATTATTGTATTTTTATTTATTTATTTTATTTGTTTATTATTTATTTATTTATTTGGTAACAATGGTTGATGAAACCCAATAAGTTTCACCTGTACATTTTAACAGTAAGGTGTATATATACATATTTACACTGTGTTCACCTCTCATACTTAGATTTATTTCTGTCACCACATATTTGATCCCCTTTACCTTGTATAACTCCCCTCTTCCCCCTCTTCCCTACCCTTTGGTAAACACTGTCTATTGTCCATGTCCATGAATCTTTGTTTATTTATCCTGCTCATTTGTTGTTTTTAGGTTTATATATCTGCTATAAGTGACATCATGTGATTTTCAACTTTTTCTGTCTGGTTTATTTCGCTTAGCATGATTATCTCGAGGTCCATCCATGTTGTCTCAAATGATGGTATTTCATGTCTTCTTATGGCTGAGTAATATTCCATTGTATATGTGTACCACAGCTTCTTTAGCCAATCATCTATCGTAGGACACTTTGTTTGCTTCCATGTCCTGGCCACTGTGAATAGTGCTGCTCTGAACATTGGTGGGCAAACATATTTTTGTATATAGGTTTTCAAGACTTTGTGGTAAATACCCAGTAGAGGGATTGCTGGATCATATGGTAGATCAATTCTTAGTTTTTTGAGGAACCTCCATACTGTTTTCCATAGTGACTATACAAATTTGCAGTCCTACCAGCAGTGTATGAGGGTTCCTTTTCCCCTTCATCCTCTCGAATACTTGTTATTACTTGTCCTGTTGATTATAGTTATTTTGACATGTGTGAGATAGTACCTGATTGTGGTATTGATTTGCATTTTCCCTAATAGCTAGTGATGTTGAGCATCTTTTCATATGTTTGTTAGCCATTTCTATGTCCTTTAGGGAGAAGTGTCTGTTCAGGTCCTCTGGCTATTTCTTGATTGGATTGTTTTTTCTTGTTATTGTTATTGAGTCATATGAGTTCTTTGATATTTTGGATATTAGGCCCTTATCAGAGGCATTGCTTGCAAATATATTTCTCCATTTGGATGGTTGTCTCTTTAGCTTTTAGATGTTTTCTATTGCTGAGGAGAAACTTTTTATTTTGAATCAGTCCCAGTCATTTATTTTAGATATTACTTTCCTTGTCTTGGAGGTCAAATTCATAAAACCTCTTTCAGTCCAAGGTCCCTGAATTTAGTTCCTATATTTTCTCCTATGCATTTTATTGTTTCATGTCTTATATTCAGGTTCTTAATACATTTTGAGTTATATTTGGTGTGGGGAGATAGACAACAGTCTAGATTCATGCTTTTGCAGATAGCTTTCCAGTTTTCCCAGCACCAATTATTGAAGAGGCTTTCCTTTCTCCACTGTGTGAATTGACTTTATTACTGACAATTATAAGCCCATATAAACATAGGTTTACTTCTAGACTCGATTCTGTACCAATGGTCCATTTTTCCTCATTCTTTTTTCTCAGAATTAATTTTGGAAATTTGATGACTAGTGCTTCCATACAAATCAGATGATATTTTTTGATTTATTTCTTTACCAAATGCTGATGGGATTTTCATGGGGATTGTATAAAATCTGTCTAATGCTTTAGGTAATGAGGTCATTTGAACTATGTAGATTCCTCCAATAAAAATAGAGAATATCTTCCCATTACCTTCTATATCCCTAGACTTCTATTAAAACGGTCTTATACTTTCACTAAATAGGTACTTTACATGTCTTTTATGGACGATAATTCCATACTGAATTTCGGTTTGGATGATGTGTCCATATCCGACCGTGTGGTAATTAGGTCCCCTGCGATGACACATTGTTGGCCCGTTCCTCCCTTTCGTTCCGTTACTGGTTGCTTTGTATATTTCGGGACCCCCTGATCGGGAGTGGCGATGCTAGTAAGAGTTATGTCTCCTTGGCGCACGGTTCCCTTCTTCCTTATGGAGTGTCCCTCCGTATCTTTCTTCACCTTTTTTTTATTTGGGAGTCTGTTTTGTCTGAGGTTAGTACGGTTTCTCCCGCTTTTCTCTGAATGCCATTTGCTTGAAATGTCATTTTCCGCCCTTCACTTTGAGATTCTGTTTGTCTTTGGAACTCAGGTGTGTCTCCTCAAGGCAGCGTGTGGTCGCGATTCGTTCTCCGATCCGATCTGCAACTCTGCTTTGGGTCGGGTCCATTGACATGTCGGGCGATTATTGAAATACGAGGTCTTCTTATAGCCATTTTGTCTGTTGATTCCCCGTAGCTCGACGTTTCCACTGCCTCTCTGTCCTTGTGTTTCTGTTTTCTTTATTTTGGTTGGCCGCTGTGGGTCGTCC
>PVKZ01008984.1:0-13018 GCA_004027375.1 Macroglossus sobrinus
AGAGTTGCAGATTGGATCAAAAAACAAAACCCAACCATATGCTGCCTCCAGCAGACACATCTCAGCTCCAAAGACAAATATAGACTCAAAGTGAAAGGGTGAAAAATGATATTTCAAGCAAACGACATTCAGAGAAAAGTGAGAGTAGCGGTACTAATATCAGATGAAATAGACTTCAAAAAAAAAAAAGGTAAAGAAAGATACTGATGGACACTTCTTAATGATAAAGGGACACACACTCACTAATATCTAATCTAACAATCAGGGAGCCCTAAAATATAAAGCAATTACTAACAGAACTAAAGAGAGAAACAGACCAAAACACTATCGTAGTAGGAGACCTAAATACTGCACTGTCGGATATGGACAGATCATCCAAACGGAAAATCAATAAGGAAATAACATCCTTAAATGACACATTAGACCACTGGACATAACTGACATTTACCGAGCGTTCCATCCCAAAATAGTTGCCTATACATTCTTCTCTAATGCACATAGAACATTCTCAAGAATCAACCACATACTGGGACACAGAGATAGCCTCAACAAATATAATAATAGGGTTGAAATCATATCAACCATATTCTCTGATCATAATGCTCTGAAACTAGATAGAAGTCAACTACAAAATGAAAACACGAAGACACAAATATGTGGAGGTTAAACAACACACTACTGAAGAATAACTGAGTCAGAGAAGAAATAAAAAGAGAGATCAAGAGATAATAGAAACGAATGATAATGATAGTACAACACATCAAAACTTTTGGGACGTGGCAAAAGCGGTCATTAGAGGAAAGTTCATATCATTTCAGGCCTATCCCCAAAAACAAGAATGAGCCCAAATAAACTACCTAATGCTTCATCTTAAAAACTTAGAAAAGGAAGAACAAAGGAAGCCTAAAGTCAGCAGAAGAAAAAAGAAAATCATCAAAATTACAGCAGAATTAAATGAAATTGAAAACGAAAAAACGGAAAAAATAAATGCAACAAAGAGCTGGTTCTTTGAGAAGGTTAATAAAATTGTAAAATCCCTTTCTAGACTCACTAAAGAAAAAAGAGAAAGAATACAAACAAAATCAGGGATGAAAGAGGGGAAATTACGACTGATATCGTAGAAATTCAAAGATCACACAAGAATACTATGAAAAAGTATATAACACCAAATTTAATAACCTAGAAGAAATGGACCAGTACTTAGAAAAATACAATCTTCCTAGACCGAATCAAGAACTGGAAAATCTAAATACACCAATCAGCACTATAGAAATTGAAACAATCATCAAAAACCTACCAAAAAGTAAAAGTCCAGGACCAGATGGCTTCACCAGTGAATCTACCAAACATTCAAAGATTTAACCTATTCTCCACAAACTCTTCCAAAAAAATCAAAGAGGAGGCAATAGTTCCTAACTCATTTTATGAGGCAATATTTTTGATACTAAAACCTGATAAAGATAACACAAAAAAAGAAAACTACAGACCAAGAACTCTCATAATACAGATGCAAAAATCTTAAATAAGATACTAGCAAACCGAATACCACAACATATTAAAAAGATTATACACCATGATCAAGTAGGCTTCATCCCAGAAGCACAGGGATGGTTCAACATATGGAAATCGATTAATGTGATACTCCACATAATTAAAAAATAAGAATCATCTGATCATATCAATAGACGCAGAAAAAGCCTTCAACAAGACACCATCCATTTATGATCAAAACACTTAACAAAATCAGTGTAGAAGGAAAGTGTCTGAACAAAATGAAGGCCATATATGACAAACCCTCAGCCAACATTATACTTAATGGTGAAAAACTAAAAACCTTCCCTCTAAGATCAAGAACAAGGCAAGGCTGTACACCATTGCCACTGTTATTCAATATAACATGGAGGTCCTTGCAAGTGCAATCAGACAAGAGAAAGATATAAAAGGCATCCAAATAGGAAACAAAGATGTCAAACAGTCACTATTTGCAGATAACATGATTCTCTATATAGAAAACCCTAAAAACTCCACAATACTACTACTAGAAACAATAAGCAAACATAGTAAAGTTTCCGGATACAAAATCAATGTCCAAAAATCCATTACATTCCTATACTCTAATAATGAAGGGTCAGAAAAAGAAATGGAAAAAATAATTCCTTTTGTAATTGAACCAAAAAAGAATAAAATCCTTAGGAATAAATTTAACGAAACATGTGAAAGACCTATATAATGAAAGTTATAAGATCCTATTAAAAGAAATTGAAGAAAATACAAAGAAATGGAAAGATATTCCATGTCCTTGGATCGTAAGAATCAACATAGTTAAAATGATCATGTTACCTAAAGCATTATACAGATTTAATGCAACCCCCATCAAAATCTCATTGGCATTTTTAAAAGAAATAGAACAAAAAAATCAGTAGATTTGTATGGAAGCACAAAAGACTTCGATTTGCCAAAGCCATCCTGAGAAAAAAGAACAAGGCTTGAGGCATCACTCTGCCCAACTTCAAATTATAATACAAAGCGACAGTAATCAAAATGCAATGGTATCGGCAGAAAAACAGATACATGGACCAGTAAAACAGAATTGAGAATCCAGAAGTAAACACATATTTACATGGGTAAATAATTTTCGACAAAGAAGCCAAAAACATACAGTGGAGAAAGAAAAGCCTCTTTAATAAATGGTACCGAGAAAACTGGAAAGCCACCTGCAAGAGAATGAAACTAGACTGTTGTCTATTACCACACAAAAATGAACTCAAAATAGATTAATGATCTGACTATAAGACCTGAAACAATAAAATGCATAGGAGAAGACACAGGAACTAAACTCAAGAGCCTTGGACTTAAAGAGGATTTTATGAATTTGACCTCAAAAGCAAGGGAAGTAAAAGCAAAAATAAATTATTGGGACTACATCAAACTAAAAAGCTTCTGCTCAGCAAAAGAAATAGCCAACAAGGTAAAAAGAAAATCATCCGAATGGGAAAATATATTTGCAAGCAACACCTCTGATAAGGGCCTAATATCCAAAATATATGAAGAACTCATACAACTCAGTAACAGCAAAAAAAACAAAAAAAGAGAAAACTACAAACCAATGAAAAAAAACAAAAAAAGAAAACTATAAAACAAGTGATCCAATCAAAAATGTGCAGAGGACTTGAACAGACACTTCTTCCTAGAGGACATACAATGGCCACCAAATATGCTCACCATCACTAGTTATTAGGGAAATGCAAATCTAAACCACAATGTTGGAATAGCTACAACCAAAAGGACAAGTAATAACAAATGTAGGAGGGGATGCAGAGAGAAAGGAACCCTCAGACACTGCTGGTGGGACTGCAAATTGCCACTATGTAAAACAGTAGGGAGGTTCCTCAAAAAACTAAAAATTGATCTACCATATGATCCAGCAATCCCTTTACTGGGTATTTATCCCAAAGACTTGAAAACCCATATCCAAAGAGGTATTTGCACACTGATGTTCATAGCAGCATTATTCAGTGGCCAGGACATGGAAGCAACCGAAGTGTCCTACTATAGATGAGTGACTGAAGAAGCTATGGTACATAATATACAATGGCATATTACTAGGCCATAAGAAGACATGAAATACTGCCATTTGCGACAACATTGATCTTGAGATAATTATGCTAAGCGAAATAAGCCAGACAGAAAAAGTGAAATCACATGCTATCATTAATATGTGGGATATTAACCTAAAAGCAACAAAGGAACAAGACAAACAGACTCATGGATTAGTGGTTACCAGAGGGTAGGGAGTTGGTGAGGAGTGGGGAGTTAGATGGGGTAAAGGTGGTCAAATATAGGGGACAGGGGGAGGGTGAAGTGGGTGAACGGGATCAAATATATGGTAGCTTAAGGAACCTGGTCTTTGGGTGGTGAGCAAACATTAGAATATATAGATGTCATATTATAATGTACACCTGAAAATTATATAATTGTATCAACCAGTATTACCCCAATAAACCTAATTAATAAAAAATAATAAAGATAAAAATGACAAAAATTACACAGAAATGTTAAAAATACTTCTCTCCCCTATTATTTCCTATTGTCTGAATTTTTCCAAATTTTCTATAAGGTATTTCTTTTTAAATTATGAGGGGAAGGGGTTGAAAATCTTTTTTCTAAGCATAGCTTTGGAAGTATTTATTTGTAAACAAATAAGCACTAATTCTAGTAAGACATGTTAATAGTTTGGGAGAAAGTGACTGATTTGTGACCAGTAAAATTAACTGAATTATTCAACAGCAAATCATTCAAAATATTACAGAACATCTATCATTAATTTTTATCCATTTTTTTTCAGATATGTAAAAGTAAACTATTTAAGTGTAGATTTTCTCAAGCCACCACACTACATTATCATCAAATGCCTTATTACCGATACGATCAAATTTATACTTCAGAAAGTGATTTAAATTCATCTAACAGATACTTATACTTTTTGAAAAATATTTGCATATTTTACCAAGGATATACAGAAAAATAATTTTCATTTTAAGGGTTGATATCATAAAAGCATATATAGAAATAAACCAAAATATCTAAACAGTTCTTCAAAATAAATTTCATTTAAACCTTGTATACCTTTTCTCTAATATGTCCAAGTCCCACTTCAAATGTGCAGCAACTTTAAGAGCAAGAAGTTTTAAAATACGATTTCTCTTGTTATCAGGTGGAGGTTGGACTTGGTTTTGTTCATTAACTGAAGGTTTGGAAGCTTGTTCCAAAAACTGAACTATAAGTTGAACTGGTGCAGGATCTGAGATTTAAAAGAAAACAAATTTTTAAGTTTTAACTATGAAGATGCAAAATGATTTACTGTTTTTGTTTTTTTTTTATAGAAGCAAGGAATTCAAACAGCTGTGTAGATGTGACTAAGGAACATGATTTATAAGAAGTGTACTTGAATAAAGGGAAAGATCAGCAAAGGTGCTAGGGAGGAAGGGATAACCAATTCCCAGAAGAAAGTAGTACTTGACAGGGAAGAACATAATGGTTACAGATTTCCAGATCAGCAAACAACCACTGTCAATTAGAGGAAAGAGATTGTTTTCAGAATTATTGTTTTAATACTTAATTGGTGGAAAGTTCATCAACTTACCTGTTTCAGTCGATGCAAAACAGATACTACCTACCTTACACATAGATTATGAAGGCTGAATTAAATGAAGTAGGAATAGGAAGTATATTACGCAGTGTCTGGTACCCAGAAAGCACTCAACAAATGTTAAAAGCAATGAATTAAAATAATACAGGTGGTAAAACTACTACCCAAGTACGCTTAACCTAACACTGTCATCTCCATCATTTAACGCCAGTCTATTAGACGGAACAAGACACACCTGGTTTCGAACTTTATCAACAAAATTCTAATCAAAAAACTTACCTTTACGCCAGTACCTCTTTCCAGAAATGCCTGGAAAGCTTCCCTCCCTAATAGCACTCCTTCATTAGGATATTAATTAGGAATATATAACCATGTAGCAGTTGTATAACATGCCCTGTTCTCAAAGATTTTCTCATTTTATTTTACAGCCCAAATTCGAAATGTATCATTGAGTCAATAAAATCCCCTCGCTGAAGAACAAAACAGTTAAATAAAAGCCTAAGATATAACTAATTAGCTTCAGGATTAGCTCTGTAACAGCTGATTTCGTTCTATCTCCCCAAATTAATCACAGCGGGGTTCAGTGAAGAGGAGGGTTCAAGCCAGCCTCCCTAACCTAAGCAATGTCACAAGACCACCTCGCAGGTGTTAAAATCCCCAACAGTGACCAAGGGGTGGAGGCGAAAAGGTCAGTCGTGCGCTTTTCTTTGGGCCCCCACGAGGACGCTTAATGCGAGCGAGGGGGCCCGGCCAGAGCTCCGTTCGGGTCAGCGACTCCTGGGCCGCAGCTTCGTAAGCGAGAAGGTGCGGGGTCGTTGTGAGCCCGGCGGGCAGCGCCCCTGGCCGGATCCCGCTCCTCTCTGGCTGCAGGCGCCGCGCTTACCCGGGCAGGGCTTGCGCAGATGTTTCTCCAACAGCGACTCCTCCAGCAAGAACTCGAACCAGCAGGTCTGCGGCGGGGTGCAGGGCCGGCTGGAGGTGGCCGCCTCCCGGTCCGCCGCCTCCGCGCTCATCCTGCCTCCGCCGCCACTATCCCCAGGGACGCTTCCCGGCTCCAACCTGACACTCGGACGCGAGCCCCGAGGCTGTGGTCCACCGAACCGCTGGGAGGGAGACTGCTCTCCAAGGGGCCCAGAAACCCTCACGATCCAAAATGGCCGCACCGCCCCGCGGGCGTTGGGACTCTTGGCTCCGCCTCCCTGCACTAGCGCCTCCGGCCAATCGTGGCTCGAGTTGGAGAGTAAGGGGGCGGAACCGGCCGCCGGACCGCGCCTTCCCCCGGTTACCACGGGAGATGATTCGAGGGAAGCTGGGTCTCGGATGGCTTTCACGTTTTCTTGGGAATTTCTCAGTCAGCCAGCCTCCTTAAGGTTGCAATGAGGCTCAATGTCTTCGTAAAACACAGAGAACAGGTTAGGGAAGGATGAATAGATGTCCACAAGTTCCAGAAACAGATCAGAGGCCTGTACAGTAGGGCCCCAGAGAGTCCAGAAGAGAGAAGATAAGGAGTGGGGTTAATTCTGTTGAGCTTATACATCGTGGTGAGGATTTGGAAGTTTATCCTAAAAGCAATAGGAAGCCATTGGAATATTTTAAGAAAGGCATGTCATGATCAATTTTATCTTTTAAATAGATTACTCTGGCCCCCGTATAAAGAATGGATTGGCGCATGCTAAGGGTGGAGGGGGGGTTAAGGGTAATTTTTCCCTTTGTGTTCTTATTTTTCTTGTTTAATAGGAAAGAGCTAAATATGTTTAGATATTAATGGTAAAGATACAGTAGAGAGGGAAATATCAAAGACACAAGAGTGTGAGGAGATGACCTATAAAGGCAGGATACTTGAGAGATGCATTGATGCAGGGCACGCTATTGATGAAAAGGACATACGAAGAACGGATGGAAGAAGGCATTTGGACTCAGAAGGGTTTTTAGCTTTGGTGATGGGTAGCTGAGGGTTCCTTTCAGATGGCTTTTATTTCCTCTGATAGACATCTTTTTTTAGGGATCCACAGCCCTCTTCCTACATGTCCTTGGCCTTGGCATTTTGCCTATGTCATGAATCTTATCCCTTTCTGAAGAACAGTATTTTCACCTCATTTCTGCAAGTTCCCTCCACTGAAAGAGAAAGGAAGGAGTAAACCAAAGAAGGGAACAGGAAAGGAAGAAAGGAATGTGTGAAAGTCTTCCTCCACAAATCTTCAGATAGAGGTTTAATAATAAAGTGAGAGCTAAAACAAGAGCAATCCAAAATGTGCTCAGATAAAATACAGTTAGGAGAGCTTTCAAATAATAATCACTTTTATTAGCTACTAATACAATATTCTGACAAGGTGGTTTTAAATACTGGAATTTTTAAAACTCTGATGATAAGGAGAAATCATAAAGTCAATTAAAAATATCATAGTACAATAAAATTCATAGCCATTAGCTGTGTTCTGTAAATAAACATGTTCAAAAGACTATAATAATCCTGTTTGTCATTAAGGTTTAAGAAGTCAATACAGATCAATTTTACATTTGACACAAATATTTGTTATACATAAAAAATATGAAATTCTTACACTAAGGAAGAATTCATGATTCCACTATCATCTAACACAATAATATTATACAATTTCAATAAGCCCCTAGGTGTTTTATTTAGACTTAAGGATATCCTGCCATTAAAGTACTACAGGTAGTAAAACATAGAAAACAAACAAATCCTATGGGTTTGAACTCCCCTTTATGGAGTGGGTACTCCACAAAGATCTTTAAGTTTAGCAAACTTAGAGGCTCACTCTCTGAGGCAGTCAGTTAAGCCCTCATCAACATCAAAGAAATCTAAGGAACTCAAGATTTCAGCCAGGGGCCTTTCTGAGCAGTATAAATGGAGAGTGTCTATCAGAAGACCCTGTAAATCACCATCTGCTTTGCTCTGATGTGAGAGACATATTCTGTGAAGTCCAGAATTTTGTGGTCAGGTTTGCTTTCCCGGCTTTGGAGTGTTTGGATCCTGTCAGTAGTACATATTTCTCTCTTAGTGTGTGGTGATCCTGATGTAAGTATTCTCAAAAAGGTGCCCCCAGAAAATTAAAAAACAAAACAAAACAAAACAACAACAAAACAGAGGCTTCTTTAACTTGTGTATGTCATAGGCTTTCTGGAATAACAAAGCCTGGAAAAATATTTCTATTTAAAAGGTAAAATTCCAAAGATTCCATCAGGAAAGTAAAAAGCAAATCCACACGAACTGGAAGAAAATATTTTCAAACCATATATCTGATAAAACAATTGTATCCAGAATATATAAAGAACTTTTAGAATGCAACAATAAAATGACATATAACCAAAATGAAAAATGGATAAAGGATTGGAACAGACAGTTCTTCAAAGTAGACATACAAATGACCAATACTCAGATGAAAAGATACTTAGCATCATCAGTCATTGAAAGAAAGGCAAACCAAAACTGCATGAGATACTGGTTCACATTCACTAAAATGGCTATAATCAAAAAGACAATAAGAGTTGGTAAGGCTATGAAGAAATCAGAACCCTAATACACATAAAATGTAAAATGGTGCAGCCACTTTGAAAAACAGTTTGGTAGGTTCACAAATGTTAAACATACAATTATCATATAGCTCAGCAATTTTCTTTCTAGGTATCTATCCAGAAGAAATGAAAACACATGTATATGCAAAGATTTATATATAAATACTCATAGCAACATTTGCAAAAACCAAAAAGTGGAAATAGCAAGTAATTTTCAACAAAGGAGCCAAGCACATATAATGGAGAAAGGAAAGTCTCTTCAATAAATGGTGTTAGAAAATTGGACAGCCGTGTGGAAAGGCCATATGCACCATACACAAAAATTAACTCAAAATGGATTTAAGACTTGAGTGTAAGACCTGAAACAAAAAAATACGTAGAGGAAAATGTAGGCACTAAACTTATGGACCTTGGTCTGAGAAGTGTTTTTATGAACTGGACCCAAAGGCAAAGGAAACAAAAGCCAAAATAAATGAATGGGACTACAACAAACTAAAACACTTCTGTGTAGCTAAAGAAACCTTTAAAAAAACAAAGGACAACCCACTGAATGAGAGAAGCTGTTTGCAAATGATACTTCCAATAAGGAGCTAATATACAAAATATATAAAGAACTCATACAACAACAACAAAAAAACAATCCAATTAAAAAATAGGCAAAGGACTTGAGTAGATACTTTTCCAAGGAAGGCATACAGATGGTCAACAGACATTTGAAAAGATGTTCAACATCACTAGTTATTAGAGAAATGCCAAGCAAAACCTGTTATTCCTGTTACAATGAAATAACACATTATTCTTGTTACAATGAATATTATCAAAAAGAAAAGAAGTGTGTTGGAGAGGATGTGGAGAAAAAGGAACCCTCATGCACTGTTGATGGAAACTTAAATTAGTGCAGCCATTATGGAAAACAGTATAGATGTACCTCAAAAATTAAGGATAAAACAACCCTATGATTCAGCAATACCTCTTCTGGTTATTTACCCTAAAATATGAAAATGCTTATTCATAAAGATATGTGTACCCCTATGTTCATTGCAGCATTAGTCACAATAGCCAAGACAAGGAAACAACCTAAGTGTTCATAGATGGATGAATGGATAAAGAAGATATGATATATATCATACATTGTATATATAGATATATACACAAACACACACACACATACACGTATATATAATGGAATACTAAGCCATAAAATAAATAAAATATTACCATTTGCGACAATGTGGATGGATCTTGAGACAATATGCTAAATGAAGTAAATCAGAAGGTAAAGAACAAAAACAATATGATTTCATTCATATATGGAATAGAAAACAAAAAGTAACAATGCTAACAGAACAAACAAGAATAAACTCATAGATACAGACAAAAGAATGGTGATTACCAGAGGGGAAAAGTGAATTGAGTAACAGGGGTCAAATATATGATAAGAAAGGAAAACTAGACTTCAGGTGGTGAGCGTGCGATGAAAGACACAGAGGTCAAATTAATTTGAAAGAAAGGCAAACCAAAACTGCATGAAATACTGAAAGAAATTTATTCTTTCATAGTTCTGGAGGCCAGAAATCTGAAATCAAAATTTTATCAGGGCTACCCTCCCTCCAGAGGTTAAAGAAAAGAATAATTTTTCATCTCTTACAACTTCTGATGGCTTGCCATTCCTTAGCATTCTTTGGCTTATTCCACATTGCTCCAAATGTCTGCTTTCATTCTCACATTGCTTTATGTCTATAAAATATACCCTGTGTATCTTTTATAAGACAACATCTCATTGAGGTAGAGCCCTACTCCCACAAAAATCCATGAATATCTTTTCATGTCAAGATTCTTAATGTATTACACATGCATAGGCCCTTTTTCCAAATAAGGTAACAGCCACAGGTTATAGGAATTAGTATGTGGACATATTTTCTTTGTGTGTGTGGATGCATCAACCTACTTCATCCATGCAATTATGTTCAGCAATAGAAAAGAATGCAGTACTCGCTCAGTAGGAAAGGAATATTCCACATCTATAGTGATGGTTACACGATTCTGTAAATATCATTGAATTGTATACTAAAAGTAGGTAAATTTTATGGAATATAAATTATATCTTAATAAAGCTGTTTTTAAAAAGTAATACATTCTATTTGTAAAACCTTTATAATGGGCATGATTAGTGTACAGAAAAATAATAGCTAATAATACTAGCAAATGCTCATTATGAACTCATATATGGGCACTGATTTAAGCACTTTATATGTTATCTTAGTTCTGTCTGCTATAACAAAGCACCATAGACTGGATGACTTAAAAAACAACAAAAATTTATTTCTCACAGTTTTAAAGGCTAAAGCCAGCTTCTCTTGAAACTTCACTTGGCAGAAAGCAAAAATGGAGCAAATTTTCTTGTGACTCTTGTAAGGACACTACCGCCATGCATGAAGGCTCCACCCTTATGGCCTCATCTAATCCTAATTCCTAAGGGCCCCACTTTCTAATACCATTACATTGGATGGCAGAGTTTCAAAGTATGAATTTAGAAGGGACATAAATATTTGGTATATAGCATGCTTATTCCTTTCATTCGAGCTTTGTGAGGGGGGTTTATTGTTATCTTAATTTTCAGATAATAAAACAGGCACACAGGTATTTTTTAAAACTTTTCTAAAGTCACACAGCTATTAAGTGCCAGATGCTTAGCAGCATGTCTTCAGAGCCTGAAATTGTATTCCCTGTACTATGTACCTCTATAATAAGAAACAAACAAAGAAACTAACAAATAACACAGGCAAATAGAAAATTGGTCAGAGGTCATAAAAATGCAATCTGCAAAAGAAGATATTTGTGTTATCTTTACCAGATTTTGGTATCAGGGTAATACCAAAATTTTACCAGATATTGGTATCAGGGCCTCATGAAATGAGTTGGGGAGTGTTGCCTTCTCTTCAATTTTTTGAAAGAGTTTGTGGAGAATAGGTATTAAATATTTGAATGGCAGAATTCACTGGTAAAGCCATCTGGTCCTAGACTTTTACTTTTTGGTAGGTTTTTGACGATTGTTTCAATTTGCATACTGCTTATCCGTCTATTTAGATTTTCCAGTTCTTCTTGATTCAGTCTAGGAAGATTGTATTTTTCTAAGTACTGGTCCATTTCTTCTAGGTTATTAAATTTGGTGTTATATACTTTTTCATAGTATTCTTCTATGATCCTTTGTATTTCTGCAGTGTCTGTTATCATTTCTCCTCTTTCATCTCTGATTTTGTTTATTTGTGTCCTTTCTCTTTTTTCTTTAGTAAGTCTACTCAGGGGTTTGTCAATTTTATTAACTTTCTCACAGAACCAGCTTTGTTGCATTTATTTTTTCTTTTGTATTTTTTTTAATTTCATTTAATTCTGCTCTAATTTTGATGATTTCTTTTCTTCTCCTGACTTTAGGCTTCCTTTGTTCTTTCTTTTCTAAGTTTTTAAGATGACGCATTAGGTAGTTTATTTGGGCTCATTCTTGTTTTTGGAGGTAGGCCTGAAATGATATGAACTTTCCTCTTATGACCACTATTGCCATGTCCCAAAAGTTTTGATCTGTTGTTCTATTATCATTTGTTTCTACATATCTCTTGATCTCTTTTTTTATTTCTTCTCTGACTCAGTTATCCTTCAGTAGCATGTTGTTTAATTTCCACATATTTGTGTCTTCCTGTTTTTTTTTTTTTTTTGTAGTTGACTTCTAGTTTCAGAGCATTATGATCAGAGAATATGGTTGGTATGATTTTAACCCTCTTATATTTGCTGAGGCTATCTCTGTGTCCCAGTATGTGGTCGATTCTTGAGAATGTTCTATGTGCACTAGAGAAGAATATATAAGCAGCTGTTTTGGGATGGAATGCTCCGTAAATGTCAACTATGTCCAGTGGTCTAATGTGTCATTTAAGGATGTTATTTCCTTATTGATTTTCCGTTTGGATGATCTGTCCATATCCTACAGTGCAGTATTTAGGTCTCCTACTACGATAGTGTTTTGGTCTGTTTCTCTCTTTAGTTCTGTTAGTAATTGCTTTATATTTTAGGGCTCCCTGATTGTTAGATTAGATATTAGTGAGTGTGTGTCCCTTTATCATTAAGAAGTGTCCATCAGTATCTTTCTTTACCTTTTTTTTTTTTGAAGTCTATTTCATCTGATATTAGTACCGCTACTCTCACTTTTCTCTGAATGTCGTTTGCTTGAAATATCATTTTTCACCCTTTCACTTTGAGTCTATATTTGTCTTTGGAGCTGAGATGTGTCTGCTGGAGGCAGCATATGGTTGGGTTTTGTTTTTTGATCCAATCTGCAACTCT
>PVKZ01008985.1:0-13018 GCA_004027375.1 Macroglossus sobrinus
CCCCCGGGCGCCCCGCCGAGCCCAGCCCAGCCCCCTCCGCCCGGCAGGCTCCTCCCTAGGAAGCCGGCCTTGTTTTTCTTCCCAGGACGAGTCGCGCTGCTACGGGCCGGGCCGCTTTTGAGGAGACAGGAAGTGGGGGGGGGGGGCTGACGCCCACTAACACGTTTCTCAGGGACGTATTTTTCTGTCACACAAACCTCCCTTTTCAGCGCTGCCTGCTCTGACCCCAGTGGTCCCACCCCTGTCCTCCCCCGTGTCTCCCTGTAAGGTCATTTGTTCCATGCCCTGGGGCCGCAGCGCGTGGCGAGGCCGGAGGCTTCTGCGGGAGAAGCAGGTGCTTGTTGAGCTGCAGGTATAAAACCCGGTAGGGTCTGCACCCTCGCCCTGCACCCCAGCTCTTAAGTGTTGGGGCTCCTTGAAGCCAAGGCCTCTTCTCCTCGCTAGCCACCCTCCTGCCCACTCCCCGGTGACCTCGGCCAGGCCAGTCTCAGTTTCCGCCTGCTCAGCAAACACTCCTGCCTTTCCCCTCCCGCGCCAGACCCCAAAATTCAGCCTGGCACCCGCCCTCAGCACCTCTGAGATGAGCCTATGATCTGCCCCCCCAAACTGGTTCTTCCCTGAGACGCCCACCTCCGTGCATAAATAACTGCCTTCTGCTGTGAAGGCCGGAACCCCAAAGCGGCTGCAGCACCTCGGGGACCCCCGAGAACCCGTCCATCGCCAACAGCCCCACCCTTGACCCTGACAAGAGGCGAGCCTGCCTGGTGTGCTCCGAAGGACCCCAGAGAACCCCGCCCATTGGCACAGGGTCCGGATCAAGCTCTGGGTATCTGTGACCCCAGAATCCCAGCCCAAATGTCCCCAAGCTCACCCTCCAGCTGCAGCACACCGGTTCACCCTCCGGGGGTGCCCCCACTGCTGGTCTGACTGCCCCGAGGCCCCAGGTGTGGCCACAGAGGCTGTCTGCAGGGGACGTGGGGTCCCCCAGGCTGGAGAGCGCGGAAGTGTGGGAATGCCCAGCGGGGGTCTGGTCCCCGGGCTGCGAGGCCTGCCGTCAAGGCAGGAGGACGGGGCTGTCCCACGTTCTGGCAGTTCCACGGGGAAATTTCAACAATTAGGACATGTGGCGCGTGGGCCGGAATCTGGTCCTTTCCCCAGAAGAACTGTCAGCTTGGTCCGGTCACCAGGACACCAGCTCTTCCCTCATCAGAATCTCCTGACGGAACTCCGTGCCCCATGCCCGCCCCTGGCCTAAGTCCCGGTCATTCCCAGTCTGGGCCCAACGCAACTCCCCCTCCTCCGGGCTGGCGCGGGCCTCTCTAGCCCCATCCCCTAGTCTCTACTGCTCTCCGTGGTCCGCCCAGTCCCCCCCCCGCCCCACCCTCCGCTCCGCCCTCTGCCCCCCACCCCGCCTCTCACAGATCCTGACTCAGGCTCCCCAGGGCCTTTGCACAAGCTGCCCTGTCTGCCGGGAAAGGTTGTCTGAGGTCTTGCTTACCCCTACTCAGCCCATCTCCCCGTCTGCCCCCCAAGTCCCAGACTCAGCCAGAATCTTCAGTCACAAGCTCGCGGGCGGGTGGCTGGGCGCATTGCCGTGTTTATTGGGGGGGCTGCTGATGGACACCTGGCTCCTCCGCTTTGGGCCCCTTGGGGGCAGCGGCCTCTGGCAGAGGTGTTTGGATGTCCCCCCCCATCCAGGTTCATCACTGACCACCCCACCCACTCTGTTGCGGCCACACTGGCCTTTGGCTCTCCCAGAGGCCGTCTGAGGCAGCCCGTCTAAATAGCACCGGTCCACTCCGACTCCACGCCACCCCCTCTGATGACGCACCCTAAGACGCTTGATGCTTCGTTACTCAGGGGCTGCCTCCCCAACGCCCCGCGGTGCCGGAAGTACTCCCGAAGTCAGACGTCCCCAAACATGCTGCTCCCCACAGGGCACCCTCGCGTCACAGTGATCTTTCTACAGAGTCCCGGGGCCCCAAGGAGTGACCAGCAGGTTCCCTTCTTAACTTAGGACCCAACAACTTAACAAAGATTCGTGAGCAAACGATCTGGCAGTCCCTCAAACAGTGAAGCGTAGAATTACCGAATGATCCAGCAAATTCCACTCAGAGGTGTGCACCCAAAGGAACCGGCAACTGGAATTCAAACAGGAACCTGGGCACGAATGTTCACGGCAGCGTTATTCATACCTGCGGACGGCTGTCCACGGACGGACGCACGGATGAGCACAGCGTGGTCTGTCGACGCGATGGAATATTATACAGCCATAAAAAAGGAACGAAGCCCTGACACCGGCGGCCACATGGATGCCACTGAGAACGTCTCGCTGAGTGCAAGGGGGCAGACATGAAGTGCCACAGTTAAGCTCACGTCCGTGAAAGTTCCAGAACCGGCAAATGCCCAGGGACAGAAGCGGGGGCCGGGGGCGGGGGGCGGGGGCTGCGGAGCAGCTGCTTCATGGCTGTGGGTTTCTTTTGGGGGGGCGATGACCATGTTTTTGGAACTAGATAGTGGTGGTGGTTACGCAACATTGTAACTGCCCACTTAAACATGGTTAAAACGATACATATTATAGTTTGTATGTTTCGCCACAATAAAAAGGTTCCTTGTATAGGATGTGAATTTCACTTCGATTTTTTAGAAAAGTATTTATGTTCTGACAACTTAGTAGCTTTTTTTCTTTTTTTAATAATCCACATAAATTGAAGAAAAAATGTTGTCATTCTCAGGAAGCACAGTGATGGGATGGCTGGGCCTGCACGCCTCCCCGCACCCCGGAATCGCTCGGCACCACGCTGCCCTCGTCTCTTACCCCACACTGATGTTCACAGCGTCATTGCTTTGGATGGCAGCGATCGCCCCTCGAGCCCAACTTTGCCAAGACAGGACACTATCAGAAGGGATGTGGCACAACCCGGGGTTGCCCGTGTGCGTGACAGGGAGTCAGCCTCCCGCGCGGTTCCTGTCGGACTCGCTGGCTCCTTCCAAACCTTCAACCGCCCCACTGCAGCCCCGCGAGCTCTCAGTGTTGGCCCACGCTGGCCGGTTGGAACCACAAGACAACATGAGCCCACGCAATGACGTGAGCCTGGAATTCTAAAATGACGAGACAAGCAAAAGACAACTTGTCACACAGCTGGGGACCCACTCTGGGTCCCATCCATGTGAAGATTACCCAGCCTGATGGCAAGAGTGGAGCCCTTGGAATCTCTTTCCAGTGCTGTGCCAACTTCCTGCTGACAACGCATGTCATCACGACAAAACCCACCGAGGAAACGGGAACCCCTGAAACCCGAAACCAGCTTTAATTTTCCTGAGACAAAGACAGGGGCCAAGAGAAGAACGACACACATTTCCCGGACCAGCCATCTTCAGGGTCGCCGGCCCAGGCCAGCCGCCGAGCCTGCTCGCGGAAACGGAAGTTGAGCTTAGGAGCAGGGAGTGACCACGGTGCGTGGCCAGTGGCTGCCTGAGTGCCTTAAAGTGACACACCCAGGGCAGCCGGATGGAGGAAGCGGCTTTGTCCCTCACGCTCCCAGGTGTGCCTTGAAGAGCCTTTTTTATGTTTCCTGGTGGGCCTGGGCCTGGGCCTGGAGCGCAAAGCCAAAGACAGAGATGTCTGCTCCAGGGTGTAAAGGTCAGGGTCAGATCTGGTGTCATTAGTGGCCGTCTTGGGTGAAGCGGGGGCTGGACCCATCGTATCTAAGGCGGGGTGACTGACACCCAGAGGGCTCCAGAAACACAGCCAAGTCCCTTCAGTGCTGGAAGCCGGTGCTGGGGAGTTTGTGATGGGAGAGCTGACTTTGAGAAGACCATCGGCACAGCCCGACAGAGAGGACCAGGGACCAGAAGGGGGCCTGCAGCCCCTGCTGTAGCGTTACCAGCCGTTCAGGGGCAGGTGGACCCGTTAAGCACCCACTGGGAAGCTGTGGTAGGCCTTCCCCGCCCAGAGCTCGCAGCCTTGGGGGGGCGGGGGGTGGCGGTGGCTGCTGGACCCCGCAGAAGCGCAGGAAGGAGCCCAGCTGGGAGAGGCCTACACTTGGGGTTCAAGGCTATCCTAAATGACGGGGCCCTTGGGACGTGGGGCCAAGGCCAGGGACAGCACACAGACACCGGGCAAGGCTTGGTGCGGCCGACCCCGTGGACTCGTTCCTGGGCCCGAGGGAGCCAGAGCTGCAAGAACAATGTTTCCGAATGCCCCAGGAGAGCGTACGACACCTCGTCGGGGGGGCTTCCAGCCGGGAGTTGCCTGTGGGGTCCTCACTCCCGATTCGAGGGGCTCGGCCGCCACACTAGCGGGAACAGAGGGCGGAGGGAAGGAAAGCGATGATGTCGAAGGGATGGCCAGAGCCTCGGGACGTCGCTGCATCCCCTGGGAGCGGCTGGGGAGGAACTCGGGGGCTGGGCGCCCACAGGGCTGGAGAGACCCACCGTCACGGGCTGGACTGTGTGTCCCCCCAAAGCCCTCATGCCAGGACCTGTGGGTGCGAGCTTACTTGCAGACAGGGTCAGCACAGATGATCCCGGTAAGGGGAGTCCGGGGGTGGGTCCCCCTCACTCAGTGTGGCTGTCTCCTCAGGCAGAGGGGAGAGGATGACACGGAGACACAGGGCCAAGACGGTCATGTGACAGGAGAGAGGCGTCCACGACGCTCAGAACAGCAAGGTCGCCGGCAGACTCTGGGCGAGGGGGCCCCCTGCCCCCCGCCCCCAGCAGCCCGAGCCTTCGGGGAGCAGCGCCCCGTGACGCCTGAGCCTCCGTTTGTGGTGCTTTGATGGGGTGGCCCCAGGAAACTAGTACACCCACCTACATGGACGTCCTCGTCACAGTTATGAGGACCCTTATTTTACCCAAAAACACGAGGCCGTGATTTTCTCCGTGTCCGTGCTGGGCCTGCCGAGGGCAGCTGGTCGACGAGCCCCTCTGGGGGGCGGTGATCGTTAGCGTCACGTGTCAACGCCGGCCGGTGGCCTTCTGCCGGAAGGAACAGGGCTTCTCCCAGGCTCTAGCTTGCCGATTCCCACTGTAGATTATGAGCCGATTCCTGACAATGCACACCCACGGACGCACGCACGCACGCACACGCACACACACGCATGCATGCACACACCCGCACACCTTACTGGTCCGTCTCCTGGGCCTCCAAGCGTCTCCGTTTCACATTAAGCCTGTTTTCTAAAGCGAACCAGTCTTTTTATTGGCAAAGCCGGTAGACTCATCTTTTTTGCTGGCTGTTTTGTGGTTTATGCTTTGTTTTTGTTTTAAAGCCGGCACTGCGAAGTTTTAAAGCAGCAAACGCCCAGTCAGCTCCCCGTGCTGGGACAGGCCCCCGGCAGGGACAGGGCCCCGGCAGGGACAAGCCAAGCCATCAGTTCCCTCTTCCAGAAGCTGCACAGCCCGCGTTAAGACGACGCTGAAACGGGCCGTGGGAAGGTCAGGCTGGCCTCCCTGCCTGCTCCCCGCGGGTGGAGGGTCCCTCTTTCGCTGCCCCCTCTTCCCACACCCCCTGCCCAGAACCGGGCTGCACCCCTGCCCCCCGGGGAGTCACCGCCCCCACCCCCAGGGCTGTGGGTCCCTCCTATCGCTGCTGCAGATCAAACCTCGCCAGTCAGGACTTTTCTCCCCAAGATGTCTACGTGGAAAGGAATTCTCCCTGGGTGCTTCTCACACACGCCCTGGCGGCCGTGCCAGGTTCCCAGGGGAGCGGCTGCCGAGGTGGCCACCTGCCATCTGTGGGCCGAGCGTGGGAACTGCAGCCGGGGCCGCTTGGGAGTCAGGATGACTCCCCACCACTCACTCGACAAATATTTGTGGTGTGCCTGCGCCGTGCCCGGCACTGCCCGTCACAGAATGTCCTGCCTCAGTGAATCCCAGGTGCCTGGGCTCTGGAAAGCAGGCAGCGGGGTGCAGCGGCCAGGGCCGGCCCATGGCGCTCCTGCCCCAGCGTCCCCCTCTGTAGCATGAGGACGGAGAAGCTAGGGTTCCTATTTCACGGAACCGAGGGGATTAACTAGGCCCGCGTGTCTTCAGAACGACGTCCACTGCACGCCCCGTCTCCCGCGTGTGTCCACTGTCTTCACTCTGGGCTGCTGTCGCGAGCTTTCAGCGGTGCACCAAAAACACCTAATCTGCTGCCTTTTCCCACCAAAGTGGACAAATATATCAAATTATACCAAATAGCGAATGAAAGAGCACGTTATAGGCATTAACATAATGAGCCCCATTTTGGTCCAAATGTTATAACATTTGTAAGCAAAAGACTGGAAGCAACCCAAATGCCCATGGACGGGGCACTGGGTGCATCATCACCACTCGTCCACACGGAGGAGTACTATGCAGCCAGGAAGAGGGCGGCAGTCTCTGCACACGGCTCTGCAGTGATCACAGAGGTCTCTGAGCAGAGCGAGGTAGAGGGGAGCACAAGCTGTGCAGTGTTGTTTATCCAGGACAGGAGGAAACTAGGAAGGCAGCTGGCTGTCCGTCTGAATATCTGTCATCTGGCTAGCTGGCTGTCCTCTATCATCTGTCTATACTCTATCATCCATTCATCCATCCATCCATCTACCCATCCATCCATCCTATCCATCCATCCATCCATCCATCCATCCATCCATCCATCCTACTATCCATCCATCCACCCACCCACCCATCCATCGATCCATCCATCCACCCACCCATCCATCCACCCATCCACTCATCCATCCATCCAACACCATCCATCCACCCATCCACCCATCCAACACTATTCATCCATCCATCTACCCATCCATCCATCCTACTATCCATCCATCCACCTATCTACCCATTCATCCATCCATCCATCCACCCATCCAACCATCCATCCATCCATCCATCCACCCACCCACCCACCCACCCATCCATCCATCCACCCATCCATCCATCCATCCACCCATCCATCCATCCGATCTGCTTCCATTTTAAAAGCAAGCCCTGGGAGAGCCTGTAAGTCTAGTGGAGGCCAAGCTCAGGAATGGAGACTAGAAGGATGTGGGATGCAAACTAGAACGACAATGTCATTTATTCCATGTGTCTCGTTTTATAGATTCAACTTTGGAACCGCACACATATTTTGTATATTATAAAACAAATCAACTTAAAAGAAATCAGTCCCTAAATATCAGGAACAAAATTAGCCGAACAGACCAAATCCAAATGTGCATCCGTTGGTGGCCTGACCGACCAGAGCGGGCCTCGTCCAAGTGGCTTTACACCGTGGACGTTTGAAAGTCACTCCTCGTGGAAAATTAGGCTCAGGATAGAAAGAACCCCGGAAAAGCAAGAAAAGAGCTTTTCAGTCATCATGCGTCGTTGTTTGGAGACCAGGGCGTGCGGAAGGATAAAGTAAATGTGACATTCACACTCTGTCACCTGCGTCACAGCGAATGGAGAGTTTGGGGCGAGGGAACAGAAGTCAAGGAGTGACCTTGAACGGGATAAACCCGCACAGAATAATCAGCAACATGAGTAAGGATGGATAATGCGAACAGGCTCTCAGTCGAGCTTGTCACCTGTGCTAACGTGAGGATGCATTTGGGGACGCTGCTGTCTTCCCGCTGTGCGCCCTCCTGCCGACGCCCTTTACGTAAACGTGGAAGTCCCGTGTCCGCCAAAGCGAGATGCATTACTTCACGCAGCGAACCCTTAGGCCACTCTAAGACCAAAAGGTGTGACGTATCATTCAATGTTCCCCGAGTTTCTTAAAGTGCCACCCCCTCCCCCAGCGGACCGGTTGCTTCTACGATAATGGGACCAGCACGCATTCTCGTGTTTATTAGTAAAGGCCAGCAGGATATACTCACGTTTCTATAATCGTAATCACCACTTAAAAGTTATGAAGCGACACTGGCTCCCAGGTACACGCGGGACCAGTAAGTCCTGCGACAGTGAGTGAGGGTGTCCGTGCTTTCGGCCACCGCGCCCCGTTCCCAGTCTCCGTCTGGAGGTCCGGGAGGTGCGCGCGGTAAAGTCACCCCCACCCCACCCTAGCACGTGGGTCAGCTGACGCCCCATATGCTGATGGCTTACTGAGCAGGCGCAGTTCTCTGAAGCTGGAGGGAACGCGGACGAAAGTGACTTTAATCAACGTGATCTTTAAATTGTTCTCAAGCACACCTGTGCTTTGTGACGCGTTTCGTTTGTAATTTAGAGCTTCAACAAACGATGCGTGGTTTAAATGCCCGTTTTTAATTTGTTGAGGCAAAAGCCAGTATTTATTAGTAAAGGATATGGCTCAAATGTATGACCTGTCTGGGGAGAAGCAGGAAAACATAGATATGACTGTAGAATAATAAAAAAATCAACTCAGCGTGTAAACCTTTATGCTCAGACGGCCCCCACGGCTGACGCAGAGGCGCTCTGCTTCACGCTGTGTGCACCTGCGCCTGGACGGGACCCAGACGCTCGCCCTCAGCTGCCCCGGGGACCTTCCTTCGGTGGCTGTCAGCAGGACGCACCCGGACCCCACTGTCCGCCACACAGAGGACCTGCACCTCCTACGTCCTGGCCTCTGCAGAGGTGGCCAGCGAGGCTGCTGGGTCCCGCAGCCCCACCTGTACCCAAACGACCTTCAGGTCTGGCCGAAACTGCCGAGACCTCGGGGAACAAGTCAAGTAACGGATTCTGGACCGGGGAGACGCCGAGATGCCACCGGCAGCCGGAAATGCATCGACTTCCTGCAACAGGCCATCTGAGAGAGAGAGGGCCGGCGACGGAAAACACAGGTCACAGCGCCTTTATCTGTCGTTGCACAAGCTGAGGGGGCGTGGAGCACACCTGACTCCCCCAAACCCCACGGGAAAGGCACCCGTGGCCCCTTGGGCTGGGAGGCGCGAGCGTCACGCCTGGGACACCGAGCTGGAAAGCACGTGTCACGGATCCGGCTCCCACGAGCAGTGTCTGGAGGGACAGTGCGGTGGCACCTGGCACAGAGGACAGCGAGTGTCACACTCACGCTGCCCTGAACTACGCAACGTCACACATCCACAGGCCCCGAACGAACGCTCACGGTTTGTTACTTCAAGAGAACGAGGAGGGGCTCGCGAGCGCGTGGCGGCCACTGCGGCTTCACCAGCACCCCCCGTGCACGCGGCTGCGCGCCTGGGGTCGGCTGGCGAGGTGCGCGCTCCCCATCCTGACCGGGGACGACGCGCAGACGATGGATGTGGAGCCGAGGACGTGGCCGAGAACCTGGTATTTCTCCGCCCCCATCTCTGCCACGCAAACAAATCCGCAGCACCTGTCCTAAGACAACTCGAGCCCGTTTTGCCGCAGACAGCAACCCCAGTAAGGCCAAAGAGGTGCACAGAAAATGCACGAGTAAATTCCATGTTTATTCAGAGTTCTCACTTGTTATGATGAGAAGCACATGGTCATCTGTCTTTGAAATGACAGTGTCGTACACTGGGGCCACACAGCCTAAATTAGGTTCTTTAAAAACATCGGATGCATTCTTACCTAGGCACAAAAAACAACTTATTTAAAAAAATAAAACTGTGATTTAAAAGGCCTTTATTTCATAGGGAAGAGGAATAAGAGGTAAACGCTAGCAGATGTTTAATCGTGTTTGGATTTTTTAGTTGGTCATTCGCCCTTTGTATTCTGCAAATGCAAAAAAGAAATCGTGACCTTTTAAAAAATGCCTCAGGAACCCTGGCATTCTGGAGCATCGCATGGATTCCTGGACCCCTTCTAGGTGAAGAACGGACACATTATTTTAGAAAGCCTGTCACCTCTTGCCAAGTTCTTTTGATGAAACTAGTATGTAAAAAGCAGTTAATTATATACATAAATAACATAAAAATAATTATCATAAGTTAAAAAGTCCAGCGATCCCCCACAATGGGGGTTCAGCTGAGAGGACAGAGCTGGGAGTGTAGGAGAGCGGTGTGACTGGTGTGACCGTGACCGTGACCGGCAGCAGACCTGAGGCCCCAGAGCGGCCTGGGCGGAGTTCCAGTTCATGGGGCATGTGCTGCACGCTAGGAATGCATCCTAGCCCCACCCTCAGAGCCTCGCTGTCGCTGTCGCAGGAAGTGACACTGTGAGCGGCTGCGTTCTGCGGAGCAAACTCGTCACATGCAGCAGCAGCAGCGTGAGGTGACACCGGCCTTGTGTACACCCCGCTGACCCGGTCAGCACTGCTTTAAGATGGTCCCCCAGCCCACAGGGGTCTGGGGCCCGGGGTGGTCGAGCAGGAGGGCAGAGGAAGGCAGGTTTGTCGCTCACTGTGGACGGCCTGACACAGCACCGGGACAGCGGACATCTAGCCGCCTTCCCTGCGCCCGCGGCCCCAGCCGCTGGGGCTGCGCCCGGCTGCCGCCTCTGGGCCAGCGGTGGCCGGGAGGCGGGCTGCCCGTTCGTCCACGTGTCCACTCCATGAACGCTGCCGCCCGTGACCGGGCCGCCTCTGCTCTCGTCACTGCTTGGCAGAAAATGGGATCTTTGAACTGCAGAAAAACCTATGGTTTGGCAAAGAGCCGCGCTTACTCCGTTTTATAGAAAACTGGTCTCCCAACACACCCACCTTTGGAACTGAAGTTCAAACAGAAAGAAACAGGAGTCCCTCCCCTGTTCTTCAGGGGATTTGGGTGGAACCTCGGTCACAATAAATACACGTGCGTGTGTGGCACGGAGTGCTGAGGGACCGCCAGGGCGCCGCCCCCGTCACACACCACTGTGCGCCCTGCGGTGTCGGGGCAGTTGTGCGGAGCTGGACGTGGACAGCGGTCCTACAGTGCAAACGACGACTTCAGCGTGTTCAAAAGAATAAAACAACAGGGCCACAACCCAGTCGGGAATACGTAACAAATGCCTGAAATACAGTTTAAAAAAAGGAAACAGAACTGATCCTGAAAAATCAATCCACACAGCAAATGAGCAAGAGGCCCTAGCGCCTGGCTCGGTGCCCTCACGTGACCTGTGAGGGACAGGAAGACCAGGAGGACACTGTGCTGTCCCAGCCAGCGTCACACCTGGTGTCAGCCCAACAAATTCGACTCAACTCAGGTTACAAAGTAGACACTAAGTGTTACTTTAGCTCCACCTGCTCGTTTGCAAAATAAACACCCCAGAAGCAGGAGCGAGCTGCCTTTCCTGGGAGCTGCTGCCACCGGAGTAGTCTATGCGGACACAGCAACCCAGTTCCAAGGAAGAGACGAACCACTTACGCTCCCGGGAACGCATCACTCGCCTCCACGATCCCGCTTCTCCTCACGTTTCGCTTCCCGAACCCCAAGCCCGTGTCCCCCTCGGCCCGCTTCGCTGGGGACACTGGGGCACGGCCGGGGCCCCACAGCCTGGTGAAGGCGGAAGGCGGCGTGTTCCCGCCGGGCCCCGGGGCCGGCCGCCCGCGACGCGCTGTGCTGGCTGCTGCGGGTGTGGACAGCCCGGGAAAGCCCGGCCGGCCTCACACCGCAGCGACGGGCCGCTCCACCGCCCGGCACCCCGCCAACGGCTCGGACGCACACCGGAAGGCGGCCGGGCCGCTCAGTAGCTGTACATCTGCGGCTGCGGCTCGGCCGGCACCTGGGGCTGCGCCGCGGGCGGCGGGGCGGCCTGCGGCTGCGGGGCCGGCAGCACGTCGGCCTGGGGCACCGCCCGCCACGACAGCTGGTGCTGGTCGCCCAGCTGGCTGCCCAGCGGCGTGATGGAGTTGACCAGCGTGGTGAGGTTGATGAAGTGCGCCACCGACTGCGGGTTGGGGGCTTCCGGCTGCGGGTGCAGCTGCAGGTCGTTCTGGCGGTTGTGCAGCATGGCGGAGCCGCTGACCGTGTCAAAGGTCACGGTCAGGATCGAGTTGTCCAGCTGCAGCTGGCGCTCGGGCGCAGTCAGGTGCCCGACGGCCACCGGCTGGAGGCTGGTGAACTGCGTCCCGGCCGCGGTGGTGATGGGCGTCACGGTGATGTTGGTCAAGCCCACCGAGCTCGACGGGGTCGTCACACTGGGGTCGCCCAGCGTCACCACCACCTGGAAGGGCCACACACAACGCAGGATGTTAACAGCGTCTGCGACGCGGGGAGCCACGGGCGCTTCTCGGGCCGCGCCGGTGACACAGGCCGGGCCACCGTCCTCGCCCGGGGAGCAGACGTGGAGCAGCTCAGTGACGGGAGAGACCGAGTCAGCTCCGTCCCGGGACAAAAGCTCCAGGGGCAAGAGCAACGAGGCACGGACGTCCTCATCGAAGCCGTCGGGCAGGACCGAGAAAGACGCTTCCACGGGCGGAGGGAGGTCAGGGCGGGCACGGTGCACGGCGCATGCGCCCGTCCCGGTGGCGGGGGCGGCCACCGAGAGCCGTGGCCGAGCTCACGTGGCAAGGGCCGGCCGGGCCGGGCCCGCAGCCCACGACAGAGAGCGGCGTCCCTCCGCACGCAGAGGGCCGGGCCAGCCGGACGGAAGGGGGTCTGCAGCCGGGACTCGCCCCGAGATCCCAGCGGCGCACCCCAGACACGCGGGCGAGGGGCGTGGGGGGTATGGGGGCCGCGGACCGGCGCACGGAGGGAGAGCGAGTGGGGGTTCCCACTGAAGGGAGCAGCTGGCGGCCCCGTGCGTCCTGCCCCCCGCCAGCCCGCTCTGGGCACCCTTCGGTGTGCGGGGTCCCCGGAGCTCCCCGCCCCCCGACGGGTCGGCAGACGCCCCGCTGCGCTCACGAAGGGCGTGAGCACGGGGGACAGTGAGGAGGGCGGGCGTGCAAGGGGAGCGCGGGGCGAGGGCGGCCTGCGCGCCCAGGGCGCACACACGGACCGGGCGCAGGGTGCCCCGACCTAACCTAACGGGGCCCGAGCTAACGCGCGGCGCGGCCACCTGCTGGATGCTCTGCACCGCCGAGTCCGTCTCGTCGCCCACGCCGCCCGTGAACGCCGGCTGCTTCTCCGCGAACTCGCCGAAGGCCGCGTCCTCGGGCCCCGGCGCGCCCGCCTCCTCCTCCGGCTTCTGCTTCCGCTTGTGCGCCCGGCGCGCGGCCTTGGCCGGCTTCCCCTCCGCCAGGTCCTCCTGC
>PVKZ01008986.1:0-13032 GCA_004027375.1 Macroglossus sobrinus
TCCCCGTGTCCCCGTCCCCTCTCCTGTCCCCTCTCCTGTCCCCTCTCCTGTCCCCGTGTCCCCGCCCCGTCCCCTCTCCTGTCCCCGTGTCCCCGCCCCCTCCCCACAGTGACTGCCGCGTGAAGCTGTGGACTTACGTCTCCGGACTCACCCCTTGCCTTCCTCGCAGGGTCCTGGCCATAAAGGGCCGCGCCACCACCCTGCCCTGACCCCGCCCTGTCCCCTCTGTCCCCCTCTCCTCTCCCTCTCTCTCCTCTGCGATCTGAGCTGCTGCTTCACGGTACGAAGTTTTGCTGCCCCTCCCCGCTCCCCCTTCTTGCTCCCCCTTCCGAGTGTGGGCAGCGGGTTGCAGCCCGGAAGTGGGGGGCCGGGCCGCAGAAGGCAGAGGGGGCGCCCTCAGGCCTGGGCGAGGCGGCTCACCGCTGCGAGACGCCCGGGGGCAGTGGAGACTCAGCCCCCTCTGCCCCACACCCTGCACCCTGCACCCTGCACCCCGCAGCCCACCCTGTGCCGAGCAGCCCTCGCCCCTGGGCTCCGGCCACGTCAGGGAGTTCGGGGAGTCGGGGGTGGCCCGCGGGCCCACTTCGGGAGCTGACCGCCCCTCTCTGTCCCCCGCAGCGACCTGACGGTGAAGCTGTGGAGCGTCCGGCGGTTCCCTCGCGGCCCACGCTGAGCGGGGTCCGAGGGCGGTCCCAGACCTGCGGCCCCAGCAGCTCGGACAGGACAGGACAGCACGGACAGGACAGGGCCAGCTGCCCTGGGGACAGGGTGTGGCCGATGGCTGTGGCCCTCCCTGCTTCCCTCCCCTCCCTGACCCTCTGACAGGCCAGGCCACTGGCTGTCCCCCAGGCTCCCCCCAACTCTGCAGGACACAGAGCAGGGGGGGATTCAAGCTGTGACGCTAAGGGCACCCCCTCCTGTTTCCCTTCCGCTGCCCTGGCCGTGCCCCTCCTCGGTCCCTTGACCCCAGCGTGGGCCCTGCAGGGGGGGGCAAGGCCGTCCAGACCCCATGTCCCCCCACCCAGCCTCTGGACCACTGCACCTGCCTCTGAGCCCCAAAAGGTCGTCCTCAGGTAACCACGGAAACCAGGTGTAGGCAGCCGGGCCTGCAGCTGACCTCTCACCCCTTGGCCACCAGCAGCTGTTCCCAGGTGACCCCAACGATTCTTGGGGTCCCTTCCTGGGAGGCTGCCTGGAAGACGCCGTGGGGGTGGCCAGACGCCCTTCAGTTATTAATTTATTTTTACTTTCTGCTGTTGCCTCCTGGACACTGACTTGAAGTTTCTTCCCCGTGCTCTGTCCCTCAGCTCTTGGGGACCAGGCGTCCCACAGGGACCTGCCCCACCAGCCCTCGGGCCCGCCTCCCCCACTCGGCCCCCCTGGCCCCAGGGGCCACCCTGGTGCACCCCGACATCAGCACCCGACGCTTCAGTGCCTTCCTCCGCCATCCGGTGGCCTGGCCTGGCGCCCGCCCCGCCCAGGGTGGCACCACGGGGTCTGCCCTGAGGGTCCCACCCCCGCCGCCCGGGGCCCGTGTGGGGAGCAGCCTGGAGGACCGCGCCTGGTCCTCAGGTGGACAGCGAGGACTGGCCCTGGGGCCCTCCCGGTCACCCAGGAGACTGTCCGAGGCTCAGCGAGGGATCACTGAGGTGCTCTGTCCTCGGGCTGCGTGGCCTGAGCCGCGTGGGCTCGGCCGCAGGAGGGGCCTGACTGACGCCTGCCCGTGCTTGCCGGCGTCCTGCCTGTGCCTCCCTGGCTCGGCGCTTCCTGGGCTCGGCATGCGGCCGGGAGCCCTGCTCTGCTCAGAGGACACGTGCACTTGGGACCTTCCGAAGGGGGCTGTGTCCGTCTTGGCGCGTGCCCTGTTCGGCCCAGTGTGGGACGCGACTGGAGCACGGCACGGAGGAGGCTCTTAGATGTGAAAGGGAAGAGAACCTGCTGAGGCCTGAGCCCCGCCTGTCCCCACCTGTCCCCGCCTGTCCCCTACCTGCCCCACCCTGCTCCGAGCTGCCCCAGGCTGAGAAAACTCCGTGCTGGGAAAGGCCCCGCTGGGCACAGCGCTGAGGTTGCGGAGAGCAGATGTACGGGTGGACACGGGCCGTCTGCCCTCCAGACTGGACCCCCTCGTCCTCCGGCCAGTTGGGGCGCCGGGCAGTCCCCCCACCCCGAGTCCCCTCCCTGCCCGTCCCGCTCCTGCCGGAAGGGAAAGCATGGCCTGTGAGGGAATCGTCTGCGTGGCGTTCACACCCTGCAGAACAGACTGCGCTCCCCGTGGGCGGGGTCCCCCGACACCCCACCCCCCACTCCGGGCACCGGGACTGTGGCTGCCGGCCCGGCCTTGTCAGGCTGTGACCGGGCAGTCCGCGAGGGGTGCTCGGCCTCACGCCTGCCTCCTGCTGTCGGTGGGTCAGCTACCTCACGGCCAGCCGGCTCCGCCTCCTGGCAAGTCTCACGGACTCTGCACTTGAGTCCCCCCCGGGGGCCCCGGTGCTGGCGGCTCTGCCACTCGCCTGGGGACTCGGGGCGCACGGCCGGGGGCAGGCCCCTGGCGCCCCGCGCACACCTCCGGGCGGCGGAAGCACAAGACGGTGGTGTCTGAGCACAATGCGGGGCCGGCGGCCGGCGGCCTGGGCCCAGGGCCCCCGCCGGGGCCTGCCCACCGTTCACCCTGGTTCTGGGGTGCACCGTTGTACTTCCTTTTCTGTGCCCCCCAAACACCGTGAGGATGCCGGGGCCACGAGCCGTACCCCCTCGACCCTACTCCCCAAATCCGGCAGCGGCTAGGCCCAGGCCGGGTCCCTCACGAGGGCTCTGAAGGCTGCTCGGTGGGGAGGTGGTACCCCCGCCCCACTGCCCGGGGCCGCAGCGTCCGCCCTGCCCCGGCCGTCCTGGGCCATCCTGGTGCTAGCTGGTTCCGCACTCGCTCCGACTCCAGCGAAGGGTCCCCCCGAGATCTTCAGAGCTTGTCCGGGTGACAGGCAGGCCCCGTGGCGGTGGTCAGGGTGCGGCCTCCAGCCCCTTGCAGGGACACCTGTGGGTCTGGGCGTGGCCTCCCCGCCCGCCACCCCCGCCACAGCTGCAACCATCCAGCCCCCCTCGTCCAGCCCCGCCGCCCGCCGGGACCCAGGCCCACGTGGCTCTGGTGGAGGGCGTTGAAAGCACAAAACAGCTGCAGGGAAGGCACAGCTGGGACTCCCAAGCCGGCCAGTGGTGGGGACGCAGGTGGCGGCTGGAGGGGGGGCAGGCACCCAGCTGTCCATCAGAGACCGTCCCTGGGTGCCCCCGAAGCAGGCTGGGCTGGGTGCAGGCACACCCCACTTGCTCAGCCCCCGCCCGAGCACTGAGCTCTCTCCGGCTGGGTGGCCCCAACCCCCGGTGTCTGCTCTCTGCTGGCCCCTGGGAAGCTGCTCGCCACTCCCGCCTGCCTATGCCTCTTGGCCTGGGCCTGGGGATGGGACGGGACGGGGACCAGGGCCCAGCCAGTGCTGGCACGGGCCCCTGTCCTGGCTGCCGGGCCCATCGCCACCCCCCGCGTGCGAGGAAAGCCCTCCCTCTTCTGTGGCATTTGTCCTGCCCCTCCCCCCACTCCACACTCAGAGGAGCCCCCGACCCCACCACACCCCACCCAGTCCTTGGAGCCCGTGTCCCAAGGGCCTTGCACACAGCTGGGAAGCGCTGTTCTCAGAGCGGGGGCCGGAGGGGGCCCCCCAGGTCACCACGTCCTGTGGGCTCACGCCGTGCCCGCTGTGGGACCAGCACAGGGCTGCGTCCGGCCTGTCCCTCTGCCCCCGACTGTACATAGCGTCCGGAAGTAACTTAAGCCCTGTGCCACACGTCCCTGTCTCTGGACCAAATGTGTGTGCACGCCGAGAAGTTGAAATAAAGCCTGAATGACACTCTGTCCGGTGTGCGGCTCTGGGGGCGGGGGGGGTCGGGGGGGACCGGCCTCGGGGCAGGGCCGGGCCTACGAGAGTGGGGTGCGCGGCGCGGCCCCGGCATTGGCTGCGTGTGGGGGGCCCTGCAGGCCCGCGGGCCGCCTCCTGGGACGGCCACCGCAGCCGGACGAGGGCTGCCGGCGTGGGCGGGCACCTGCTGCCCACTAGGCCCCGGCCGACACTGGTCACGGCGTCTCCTCCGCCCCGTGAGTCACGGTGGGTGACGTCCCTGCTCTCTGAACCAGGAAAAGTCGGAAGAGAGGTGACGTCCGGGACCACAGCTCGTGAGGACAGAGGCCGCCCCGTCCCCTTCCCCAGCAGCCGGGTCCGAGCGCGCCCGCCCCAGACGCGTCCTTCCCTGACCCCGGAGGAGGGGAGCCTGGCCTTGGTCTCCGTGTCCAGGTCACTGCTCCACTGCTCCTCCGTCTCTAAAAACTCATATTCCCCCCCGAAAAAAAAAAACCCTCTGTGCTCTTCCCATTCGTCCCGTTGGTTTTAACATAAAAGTGTCTTTAAGTCTAAGAGACACCAAACAGCCTCTGACCCCGAAGACAGAACCGTGACTCCGAAAGCTCGTCACTGATGTGTTCAGGAACCAGGGACACTCAGATGATGTCAACTTCAGGGCTCACCGCGTTCCTGATGCTCTGTGACCCAGCATCTGGTTTGTCACTTAAGAAAACACTTTTCTAGGTTTTTACTGAGATACAAGCCCCCCCCCCGTTTTTTCGGGGCGATGAGGTCCCTCGGCTTACTTCTGTATTCGTCCCCCGCCTGTGGGGACAGGTGCTGAACACACAGTGTGTGCGCAGAGAGTGACAGGCAGTTTGGGAGGGCTGGGTCACGAGACGTCACGCTCTTCAGGTGACTGCCGAGCCCCGCCCTGGCCCCCTGGGATTCTGGCGGGTCCCCTGGCAGAGGGGCCCCCGGGAACAACAACTCGTCATCACCGGCCATCTGATCGTGGGTGAAGACGACTCTGGGTTTCTTTCTGCTTTGTTTTCCAAGCACAAAGCCTCCGCGTCCCTGCTCTTTGTCTGGGCCCCCAGCTGGGACGGGGTCCAGCCAGTGAGTCCTGCACGGAGCAGTCGCCGCAGGTGGACAGGGAGGGTCCCTGTCCTCAGACAGTGGGGCCTGGGCCAGTGCGAGGCTGCTCGGGCTGCTGGGGGACAAGGTGGCCAGGCTGCCTCACCGCCACAACCCTCCGGCAGGCACAGCTGCCTCCCTGCCCCGGGAAGCGGGGTGGCTTCTGAGGACGTCCCAGGGCCCTGCCTGGCGGGGACAGAGCCCAGTGCTGATGGCAGGAAGTGACAACAGGTGTGTGGGTGAGACTAGGACACAGAAGCCCCGGGACGGACTCCCAACAGGGGTCCCCTTACCCTCTGCTCGCACCCCCACCCAGGGCATTCGTCACAGAGCTGGTCTTTCCAACCCCGGGACACCCGGGGTCTTGAAGACGCCACGGCGCCGGGGGTGGGGAGGGAGGAGCACTGGGCGGGGGACACTGCGTTTCATGCCTTTAATGTGGAACGCGTCTTTCCCTCCGATCACAAGAGTAAGTAACGTCGCAGAACACGCAGAAAGCAGACAAGCGCGAAAGGCCTCGGCCGCCGCCCTCAGCATCTCCGGGTGCAGAAGCAGGTCGGGGTCGGGGCCGACGGCGCCCCCTTGGCCTCCACGACGTAGCAGGTCTGCGTGGCCAGGCAGCTGACCATGGGGTCGGGGTCCTCCCGCATGGACTGCAGGGCTGCAACGCAGAGGCGGCCGCGCTTTGCACCGGGGCGGGGCGGGGCCGCGCGGGGCGGGGCCGTGCGTGGCGGGGCGGGGCTGGACTGGGCGGGGCCGTGCGTGGCGGGGCGAGGCCGTGCAGGGCTCCCCCAGCAGTGCAGGCGCAGGCCGCGGGTGGGCAGCCCCTCCTTGGGCCGCCCCACTCACGCACGAGCAAGACGACGTGCCCGCCAGGCACGGCATGGGGCGGCTGCTCCCCGTCCTGCCCCCGCGGCCCACCCGGCTGGTCCCCGGCACCGTCCCCGCCCTGGCTCTGCCCGCCTGCTTCCCGGTGGACGCTAGGAGCTCAGTCCTGACTTCAGGGAGCTGCGGCCAGCACCCGGGGACCCGCGGTGGCCACGGTGCTCGAGCAAGGCCAGATGGAGGGGAGGGAGGGTGGGGACACGGGGACCCCAACCCGAGTTCTGCTGGGGACTCCAGGGGGGCCGAGAACGCTGTCCCCTTGCGTGAGACAAGGTTGGTGTCCCTCCCGTAAGCGCCCGGGGACTGTCCCGGCGGATGGCGGGTCTGGGGCTTGGTGGCCCTGGTGGCAGTGAGTTACGGGACAGTGGTTTCTGTGGACAGCTCTGACCAGCGCCCCCACTAAGCGCCTCGGAGACAAATTCTCCTGTCACTCCTTCCGGGGGTCGCACCCGTGAGCCTGCGGCCCCCGTCCCTCACTTCTGCGCCGCCCCTCCCCCAACCCCAGCTTGGGGCCGAGGTGACCGGCCCCGCTCACCCGAATACGCCTCCTCCGTTTCGCTGTCCGTGTCCATGTCCAGGGTCTGGATGATCTGGCCTGCGGGGCGCACAGAGGGCCGGGGGGAGGTCTCCACGCCTCTCCCCAAGCCCGCACAGCCCTCCCCCGTCTGTGTCCTGCCCCCTCACTGCTGTGGCCACCAGCCACAGGGCTGGACTTCTCCCTCCGGTCCTGAGCGAAGCGGGCTGGGTTGGGGTGGTCCCCGCTCTGCTCCTCGGGGCGACGTGGGGCGCTCCCACCAGGCTCGGAGCTTCCCCGCGGAGCGGCGCCCACACCCCTGTGCCCCCCAGAGCGCTGCAGCCCGTTCTGCTGAGGCAGGGCCGCCCCCCACCCCCCAGCCAGGAGCTTCCAGGAGCAGCAGCTGGAGACAGCTCCCCCCCGCCCTCCTGGCCCTCGTGTCCCCGTCCCCTGGCTGGACAAGGGCCCCGGGACAAGGACAGAGTGGGCTCCAAGCTTGGGGGACGCCGTACCGGCAAACCACACGGCCGCATGGCGGATGGGGGCCTGAGGGTTCTTGAAGAGGGCCGTGCACTGCCGCAGGAACCACAGGGCCTTGCCGTCCTCCTGCTCCAGCTGTGGGAAGACGCCCCGGGTGAGGCCAGCCCGGGGGCCCCAGGAAGACGAGCCGGGCGGCGGGCACCGGCCCGGCCCGGCCCAGGCCGGGGGCTGCGTCTCACCAGGGCCCTGAGGATCATCCACGTGTCCTTCTTGGCGAACGTGGCTTTGAGCCTTGACCAGCCCAGGGCGGCGGCCATGTGGCAGAGGGTCAGCCGGCAGACCTGGGTGGGGGGTACAGCATGAGGGGTCGCAGCGGGGGGCGCTTTTGGGCAGCTCGGCAACGCCCGCGCCCGCCTCCCACTGCCAAAAAGCTTGCACACCACGGCGTCACGGGCTTCTCAGCTGCCTCCATGCAATGAGTGACACTGTCCCATGCTTGCCTCCCGCCCCCCGAACGGCCTCTCTGCGGACACAGTCCCCAATGGGGGCGATCCCTCCTCCAAGTCGGGGTTGCTCTGTTCAGAATGTCCCCACTGAGGGCACCAGGAGGGCCCCCTGGACCCCACCCCATGAAGACAACGACCCGTCAGCCACTCGCTCAGCATGTCCCTCGCATGGGCCTGTTGGCAGCCTCACCCCGGCAAAGTGCCCTGATCTGGGGGAAGCTGGTGCCTTTTCGCAAACAGCCGGCCACCTTACAAGTGCTGCTTTCCCCAGCTGCAGGCCACTCCCTGGGCCCCCAGGCTCAGCGCTGCGCCCACCCGTTCCAGAACACCGCCAGCTGTGGCCCGCTCCGGCCCCCCACCGGCCCTGGGAGCCCGCCTCCACCCGGTGGCCAAGGGGCATGCCGGGAGCAGTTCAGAGAAGGCCGCGGACGGATGGAGGACCAGGGCGAGGACCTCCTAGGAGGGCCGTGTGCACAGCGTCACACCGTGCGTGGGTCGGTGGCAGTGGGAAGAGTCAGGAGCCGCGGAAACCGGCGGGAAACCGGCGTGGGCGCCACCGGCCACGCCCGGCCTCGTACCGCGCCTGCCCGAGGTCGGGTGCCCGCAGCGGCGCCCCGCCTGCCAAGCCTTAGCCCGAGCGCAGGGCCTGCGCACCTGCTCCGGGCCCCGCGCCTCACCTGCGCCACGTCGGCGCTCCCGTCCTCCAGGTGGAGCACGAGGAGCACGATCAGGTTGAGGACGTGGTGCTTCAAGGGGAAGGCGAGGAAGCCCCGCTTGACCTTGGCTAAGATGCCCTCGTAGATCCTGAAGGCGGCCAGGCGCAGGCGCTCCGATTCCTGGGCGGGGACACGCGCGCGCACCCGCGCACGGGGGGGGGACACCTCTGCCTTTGGTCCCCCCACTGCCCCCAGGGCTCCGCCCCCCTGGCCGCGGGCTCCCTGGGCCTCACGCCCTTCCCCCACCCACGATCTGCTGTGAGCATCACAGCTGTCCTGTTCCAGACTCTCTCCCATTTTTTATTCAAGAGGACGTAAGGCGGCAGCCGCCGGGGACGGCATCCCAGCCGATGCGGACGGCGCCGCTCGGGACATGTCACTGCGCAGACGCCCGCAGGGGAGCCCACCTCCTCGAAGAAGGGCCTGAGCATGAAGCTGAGCTGGACCAGGAAGGCGGACGAGCGCTGCCAGCTGAGGTACTGCACCAGGCCCTGCAGCAGCAGGAAGGTCTCCATGACGACCTCGCGGTCCCGCGCGTAGCAGCAGTTCAGCACGTAGGGCTGCAGGAGGCGGAGCTGCCTGGCCTGAGGGGCGAGCAGTCCGGGAGGGGGCCGTCCAGCGGGTGATCCCTCCTCCCCGCCCATCCCCGCCCCGCCCCGCCCCGAGGGCCGAACCCCTCACAGGCCTGTGTACCGCGGCCCCCGGAGACTCACCATGTTCCCGTGCTTCGCGAAGGTCTCCACCACCTGCAGCATCTGCTTCACCATGACGGGGTCCTCGCTCTGCAGCCAGCCGGCCAGCGTGTGGACGGTGACGTTGTCCACGGTGGCCGCCACGTCTGGGCACCGCAGCAGCTGGCAAAGGAGACGGCGGAGAAAGGCTGGAGCGGCCGGGCAGGGAGACGGAGATCCCCCACGAGCCTGTGGGGTCGAGGGCCCTACTCGCTGGGGGAGAAAAGCACGCCAGGCCTCGGAGGAGCCGGCGGCCTCACACCCCGCACGCCGGAGGGCACCCCGGAGGGCACCCCGGAGGTCGCTGGTCCCTGCTGCCGGGTTCCCTCGGGCAGCTCGGATCCGGGGAGCTGTGGGGGGCGGACGTGAGAAATGCACTGGGAGACAGTGGACGGATGAACAGATAGATGGACGGACAGACGATAGATACGGAGACAGATACAGCGGTGTCTGCACACGGTCACTTGAGCACAGGACGGGGGGAATGCGGCCGGACGCACACTCGGTCGCCCGCCTGTCAGATCCCGGGAGGTGGAGGGAGAGGACGCGAGGCCGGGGGAGCACGGGGGAGGAGACGAACCCGGGGAAGAAAAGGCTGCAGGGAAAGGACGCAGCCCACGTGGGTTCATTCGCATGTTTGTGAGCAATTACGAGCGTGCGAACGTCATCCGAAATAAAAGTTAGGGACAGAAGCTGCTGGGACGCACAGGAGGTGCGCTGGCTTTTGTGCGCGCACACGGCGCACGCGTGTCTCGTGCGTCCCCGTGCGTCCCCGTGCACGGTCCTCCCGGCAGGGAGGTTCACAGGGACCGCAGGCAGCTTCAGCCAGGCTGACCGGCGGCCAGCAAACCCCCCGCCCGGACTTACTAGCTGAGCAAGCTTCTCAAATGCCCTGGGCCTCGGTCTCATCCGCCACAAAGGTAACGTCACCGTGGCCCGGAGTTCCAGGGACCCGGCCCCCCGGCCCCCGGCGGAGCGCCCAGCAGGGCGACGCTCGCTCTGTTTCCAGTGTTCCCCCTGGTGGTGGCGGGGAACCCCCCCACACACACACACACAGGACACCGACCACGGGGCGGGGGCTGTGACACAGCAGAACGCCTGGACCCTCTCTCCTAGCTGTCCCCGAAGCCCCGACGGTTGATCCCGCAGCTGGGACCTGGCGGGCCGCCCGCCTCCTGAGCGTGCTGCCCCACCCGCCCCCTCCCGGCCCCCACCCAGCCTGAGACAGACAGGGGCCCGGGGAGCGGACGCCCGCGGCCTGCCCGCTGTTGCCGCTGGCCGTCGTGCGCGCGGGGGAGCTGCTCGTGGTTTCCCACCCCAGCTGTGTTTCTAGCAGTCTCGAGCCTGAGAAGGGAAACAGACGATGCCTGGACGCCATCCCAGACCGGCCGCACGGGCGGGGAGAGGCAGCGGTGAGCGGTTTGGCGTGGCTTTTACGAGCTCCCAGGGGAGTGTCATCTGCAGCCAGAGTTCGGAGCTACTGCTGGAGAGGGGCACCCATCCCCGTGATGGCCCCCCGCCACCGCCTGCGCCTCGTGCGGCTTCTCAGAGCTGGTCTGAGGACCACTCGCAGCAAGCACCGAGGGTTTGCAGAAAATACCACCTCCTGGGCCTGCCCCCTGAGCCGCGGAGCCCAGCCCCTGGGGCCAGCACCCAGGAAGGTCCGCTTCGGCAGCTCCCCCCGTCACACCGTCACAGCAGTGTGACGGTGCTGGGCGCCCAGGAGCCGAGGCCCCGCCTCCCACACGCCCACACTACACGGCCCCGAAGGCATGTCGGTGCCCACCCAGCCCAACGTGCGTGCCCACACGAGCTCAGGGCAGCAGCGCCTTCCCACAAGACCTCGGAGGACACCGTCCACGTGAGGACAGCATCTGTTCAGAGTCTAGTATCTCTTCCATCTCTGCTGCGTTTGAAAGCAATCCAGCTCCCACAAAAAGAAAAAAAAAATAAAATAAAGCATTCAGGCAGTTTGCTTTTTCAAAGGAACCTATTTAAAGCCGGGGTGAGTCAAAACTGCTGAAACTTGCCCCAAACGCCGAAGGATAAATCGGGTCTCTTTTACTGGAAAGCAACTTGGCTTAGCATCGAAAGTCACAGAAGACATTTGTGTCTTTTAACCAGCACTGGACTCATCATGCTCCCCACCCAGGGAGAGAACTGGAGCGCGGGTGGAGGCCTTCGCGGAGACGTTTGTTACAGTGTTACTCGGAACAGTGCAAAATCAGAAACAAGATGTCCAGCAGATTATAGAACGACTTTGTGATGAAATAATGCGTCACCGCTAACATCCTCGTTTACATGAAAACATGTGGTGACTTAAGAAGTTTAAAGAGAGAAAAACACAGAATACCCGCAGAGAATGGGTTCAGGGGGTACGCGCGCGCGCGCGCGCACGCGCGCGCACACACACACACACACACACACACACACACACACCTCCTTTCAGGCCAGAACCCAAACGTGGTGCCCCCTGTTATTGTGATTATTAACGGCTTTATTGTTTTTAAAATTCTTTTCTGTACTGTCTAACCTGTCTACACTACTCGCTGTCAGGGGTCCTGAGTGAGGGCGACTTTGAAAAGCCCGACGAAGGCCGAGGAGCCGGGGGACAGGGCTGCGCTGTGCCCTAAGGTTTGCCTGGGACTCGGGGGTAGGGAGAGTCACACCAGGTGGAGTCCCACCTGCGACTGAACGGGCCCCTGATGATGTGCTCCAGCCCCTCTGCGAGGCAGCGAGCGACAGGAAGTCGGGCCCCTCTCCCCGGCGGCCCTCCCTGGAGGTGTCCGAGGGGCACGGCGGCCTGGCAGGGGGCCACCGCCTCCCGCCACCCCCACCAAGGGCCGCTCACCTCGGCGGCGAACGTGAGGGCCGTTAAGTGGTCCGTGCCGTCGTGCGCCTGGAGCACCCCGATGACGAGGCTGAAGACGGGGCGGTTGTGCCAGCAGCTCTTGATGACCATGGCCCTGCGGGCGGGAGCAGGCCGCTGAGGGCCGGGCCTGGGCCGCGGCGGAGGGCTTGGGATGGGCGGCCCCCGCCAGGGGCGGGCGCAGGCTCACCTGGCCGCAGGCTTACCTGGCCAGCAGAGCCACGCCCTCGTGGTGTCCCTCACGACTGGCGAGCAGCTCCCAGCCCCCGAGCTTCTGGACATAGGACACGTGGTCCCCATAGCCGGCACTCCGCATCAAGGTCTTCATTGCGTCCACGGTGGAGCTGCAGAGGGCAGAGGGCAGCGGGCGGCCATCGCCAGCACCCACCTTCCTGCCTGGACCTCCCTGAGGGGCTGCTGGGGGGGGGCCTGCCCCTGGGGGCCAAGCTGACACCCCGAGGGGCTGCTGGGTAGAAGGGGCACCCCTGGGGGCCAGGCTGACACCCCTGAGGCGCTGCTGGGTGTGGGGGGCCGCCCCTGGGGGCCAGGCTGACACCCCTGAGGGGCTGCTGGACAGGGGGGGTACAGTCCCTAGGGGCGCAGGCTACACTTTAAGGGTGCAGCACTGAGGCTGTGTCGAGGTGGCCCAGGAAGCCAGCAGACGGCCAGCGGGTGAGTCCGGGCTGCTATTGGCCTCACACGCGGTGGCAGGGACCTTGGGCTGGTAGGCCGGAGTCACACGGTGTTTTCTAACAAGTCTCTAGGGCGTGTGGACGGGAGGCTTTGGGGACAGGCTCAGGGCGCTGGCATGTGTGTGTGTGTGGGGGGCGTGAGGAGGGGACGCCCAGGGCTGAGATCAGGGCACTGCTCAGCGGGTGGCCCTGGAGCTCGGCCACCGGCAGGTCCGGCCCGGCGGCCGGCGGGCGGTACCTCACGGGGTCCATGCTCTCGGCGCCGAGCTGCTGGTCCCAGCTGGGCTGTGCGCCCCCCGCGGCCACCAGGAAGGAGGTCCGGAGCAGCAGGGCCACGAACAGCGCGGCGAACAAGCTCTGCACCTCTATGCGCTGCCGGGTCTCCAGCAGCAGCTCGTGGATGGCCCTGGTGGCCTGCGTGGGGGGCGGGGGGGGGTGGTGACGGCGCCACCTTTGTCTCCAACTCCCAGGCTGGGGGTGTCTGTCTACCTAAGCCCACCCAAGGAGAACTCGGAGCTAACTCCACCTCCCTACAAGGCATGGCCAACTGGGGAACCCTCCCTCCGACCCTAGAACGTTCCTCCAAGCGGGGATAGGAAAAGGAAGAGCCCAGGAAGG
>PVKZ01008987.1:0-13014 GCA_004027375.1 Macroglossus sobrinus
CACCATCACCATCATCACCACCATCACTGTCATTAACATCACCATCATCCAGTGAGGGATATCACTACCAGCAACAGCAGCAATGGCGGCAATAACAATACCAGCTCTCATTTCCTGAGTCCTTTGGAGGGCTCGGCACTGGGTTAAACGTGTATTCTCAAATCAAGTTCTCGCAGCCATCCCACAGGGACGGGCGCTATTGTTACCTCCATTTTACAGATGAAGACACCGAAACTCAGAGAAGTGTGTCAACTTGCCTGAAGTCACACTGCGGGCGAGTATGGAGCCAAGTTCCAAACCTCAGTGGGGCCGGCACCAAAGCCCCTGCCTGGGTTTCCATTGCGGAGCTGGTGACAAAAATGATTAGCATCATTTTCTGCTCCAGGTTCTGCAAAGTGCATTTGCATTCATCGTCTCATTTCCTACCACCCTGTAATGATGTCATCATTCCTGTCATTTGAGAATCAAGGAACCGGAAGCTCAGAGGGGGTGGTGAAGGGACTGAGATCCCACAAATAGTAGGCGGTGGAGTGGTTCTTGAACTTGATCTTGAACCCGGCAGGCCGTGCGGGCTGCTCTCATACATCAACACCTTCCAGGGTCTGGATCATCCCTCTTCAGCAGCCGTCTCCCATATACGGAACTTTCGGATGCGACCTGCGTGCGTTCCCAAAATAGCTGCTGAGTGACAGTCCGGCCTTCTTGATCTGAAGCTTGCAGAGACCACTGTTTGCACACCATCACCCTTCTCTCCATGCCCCTTGTCCCCCAACTGGCACCTCTGTATCTTTACTACACCTCCCGCCTTTGTTTTCAAAACGAGGTGTTGAGAAGCTCACCGCATAAATCTGCCATTTGCATATGTTTCTTCCGGAGTAGGGGGGAGAGGAGGCTGGGGCCAGAGAGTCGCATGCAAGTCTACTCATTATTTACGCAGACAAGGAGATATTTCAGTATAACTGCAGTCAACTCTGAGTGACAAGGTATCTTTCTGCAGTGCACGGTTCAGGGAGAATGTAGCGAAGTTGACAGCTTTTTAACGTACAGTTGCGATGCCGCTGAAAGGCGGGACGTTTTTATTTTGGAAGTACAAGATGACCTGTTTATTAGCTGTGATTCAAACTGAGTTTACATGCTTGCAAACGCAAAGACAGAGGAACAGCCTGTTTCTTTGGGGGGCCACAGACTTTCCTTACCCCCCCTCTTCCCTGTCACACATAAGAAAACATGGAGAACTAAGTATTCTGAATTGGAGTGGACGCATTTTCCTTGAAATGACAGGCACCCTTGGAATCTTGGGAAAAAGCTGCCAGTTGCCTTAATCACCCTCCCCAGGATAACCAGGAAGTGCTTAGGGAGGCTGAGGGAGCAGTGAGATCTGGGGAGACACACAAACCTGGGTGTCTGAATCCTGGTCTGTTGCTTGGGTGGCACGGCTTGGGGTGGACAGTGCGTCCCCCGAGTGTGGCTGGTGGACCAAAAGCACCCACATCCCCGGAGCTTGTTGGAACTGCAGAATCTTGGTGTTCACCCACCCCTGACCTTCCAAATCAGAATCTACACTTGAACTAGGAATACAGGGAATGAGACAGAAGAGACCCCCGTCCTCCCTTGGGGGGCTCGCAAGATGACAGGGGAGCCAGACAAGGAATCCCCAATGGGACGGATCACAAAACCACCCTCCCCTGGACAGGATGGCATTTGCGTCTCAGTGGGATGGTAGCCGGCAAAACTTATCCAGATGAGAAAAAAAAAAGATACCTGTTATCCTTCACGCTGCGTCGTTTTGCTCAAGCTCATCAACCAACAGCTTATTTTGTATTCTGATTTTTTTTTTCATTTTTTTTTTTTGTTCGTCAAGGTGAAATCCACACAACATGATTAACCATTTAAAGTGTGCAGTTAGGTGGTATTAAGTGTATTCTCCATGCTATGCAGCCAGCACCTCTCTCTAGTTCTGAAACCTTTTTGCCATCACTAAGTAATCACCTTCCAATCCCTCCTGCCCGCATCGCCTGCCCCACTCGTCTGCTTTCTGTCTTTGCGGGTTTGCCTATGTGGGATATGTCATATAAAACGATTAACAGAGTATAGGATCTTTTGCACATGGCTTCTTCCGGTTGGCATAACATTTTTGAAGTTGATCCATTTGTATCCTATTCAGTACGTCATTCCTCCTTACGGCTGATAGCATCCCATTGTATACATGTATCACAATGTATCCATTCATTTGTCGATGGACACTCATTCTCCTTTAAAAGAAATCTCTCCATTTAAAATTGGGCTGAGTCCATCTTACGAGACCCAGACCCATCTCGGTAAGCCTCACGAGGCGGCAATGCTCATTTTGGATTTGTATGTTATCGAAATGTCTATTGTCGCTTATACTGGTCTGTAAGGCTCAAATCAGAGCGTTACCTTGAAAACAGGACCCCGGGTAATGTGCAAGGAGCCCCCGCCCCGGACACACCTGAATGGTACATACTGGCGCTCAAAAATCCCCCATTAAGATGTGTAAAGCGTGAATTTTGCGCCCGCCACGCTGCAGGAAATACATTGGCAGTTCTGGGCCATTTCCTCATTTTATTCGATCGGCTGTGGAGTTCATTCAGCAACCATTTAACTGAGTAGAGGACAGTGGCCCACCGGTCCGAGGCTTGGCCTGTCCCTGATGACAGCCGCCAGCCACCAGGGTGCAGGGCTCCACCTGGGCCCTGTGTGGTCACATCCTTCCCCTCCCCCCGCCCATGTCCTGCGGAGCAGGGGCCTTGCAGCGCACAGGGACATCAGCCTGACCACGCACGCCCGGGCCGCGAGCAGAAGCAGCGGAAGAAGGCGTGCGCCCGGATGGAGGATGAGGCGCTCGGATGGAGCCTTCCTTCCGGCCAAGTAGTCCCGGAGCCACCTGCAGCTCTGCCGGGGAGACAGATGCCACATCTGGAAAGATAGCTGCGTCATCCACAGCTTGTCATCTGGGCAGGAAGTTTTCTCTCTCCTTTTGAGCATCGGCCTAATTATGGGTTGGATAGGTGCCAGGGAAGAGGAATGAGAGAGAAATGAGCAGCAGCCACCTGCATACGCAGTCGGCACACCCACGCCACACTTTGTCCCCTTGGCTCAAGGGCCACCTCCTGGCTGCTGCGGGTTGCGGGGATGCTCGCGGTCAGAGTCGAGAGAGGCAAGAGGCCGTCTGCGTCCCGGGGACCGGCCTGCGGTCCTGGCCTTGGTGTTCGGACAGTGGCAGGTGGGCGGCAAATCACGTGGCATTACTGGTAAAACATGAACGTTTGCAGGTGGTCGCTTTTTTTGCTCTTTAAACCAATTTTAAATTGTGGCGAAATATACCTACTGTGACATCTGCCATCTTAACCGTTTTTAAAGGTCCCATCCAGTGCCTTTTTAAGCACATTCACACGGTCACGCCACCGCCACCGTCATCCATCCACCTCCAGATGCTTTCGTCATCTCAGACTGCAGCTCTGTCCCCATGAGCCATGGTGGCCCGCCACCCTCCCCCCGGCCTCTGGCACCCACCATTTCTTCTGTGTCTATGGATTTTATTATTCTGAGCACCTCATATAAGTGGAGCCATGCAGTATTGTCCTTTTCTGTCTGGCTAATTTCATATCCTCAAGGTTGTCGTAAGTGTTAGAACTTCATTCCTTTTGAGGGCTGCGTAGTATTCCATCGTGTGGCTCCACCGCACTGCTTACCCACCATCAGCTGACGGACCCTTGGGTCGAGTCCACCTTTTGGCTGCTGTGAACAACGCTGCTTATGACACAAATAGACAGGTCGTTGACTTGCGAACAGCAAAACAAACAAAAGCCCTTGTTCAGTCTCCTTCCTGTCACCTTTGTGTTCTCTGAGTGCTCTCGTGGGGGCGGGGGCTTCAGACAGGGCTGGGGGGGGTGTCTTGGGCCCCCCTCTCCACTGGCCAGTCACAACTGATGGTGAGAGGCAGACACCACCGGCCCTTACTCTGTCGTGCCGACTACAAGGAACCATTCTGATTTATTTATTCTATAAATGATCGCATTGGGGGGGCTTTCCACAGGGTCTAGGTTTGCCCCCAGGTACTGCGAGACGTGAACTTGACCTGTCAGGTATCTCACTATGGGAAACAGGTTGAGAAGGGCTTCCTTAAAACCTAGGAAATGAAGGAGTCAGCTCCAGCAGCCCCAGCGAGGGGCCCCGGGAGAGAACTGGACCTTGACCTTGAGCACGAGGCGCTGACCTCTGCCTTGGTTTCTAAGCCTGCCAGGAATAGGTGGTCCTACTACTTTCCATCGTCGCCATGGAAACAGCGGCTCCAAGGAAGCCAGGACAGACGTCTTACAGTGCTGCTCACTCGTCACTCACCTCCCCAGGGGAACCTCTCAAATATTGGGCTCCCTGGGCCCCCCCATCTGGAGAGCCTGACTCAGGAGGAGGCCCAGGAACCTGCATTTTGGCGCTTCCCACGCACATTGTCCCTGGGCCACCCCGACAGGCTCCCGGTGGGACAGTCGTGCTGATGACTGCCCGAGGCAGAACTGAATGCTGGCGCTCCTTCTCCTGGTGTCCTCCTGGCCGCTGTGGGGTGACAGGCCGGAGCTGGGGCGAGGGTGAGAAGGAATGACACAAGCCAGCTCTCCTTACCGGAAGGTTTCAGAGGAACCTCCACCTTGATGTCCAAATGAATAAACCGTTTCCCCCGCTTCTGTTCATGCCCCAAGTTCATTCATTTCTTCAAGTGCATTTAAGGGTTGAATTCTAAGACGGAGCCTTGGTGAGAAAAAATAACCCAGCAAGAGCTGAGCCTCTCAATATCCAAATATCGTCGCCGTTGGCTCAGCCTCGTAAACCAGCCTTGGACACGTTTGTGGCGGCCACGGGGGCCTTGGCCGGTGTGTTCTCATCTCTCGCGATCAGAGACGCAGTGTCGCCCCGAGGATTACACTGCGGCTGACGGACTCCGCTCGGGGCCAGGAAGCATGCCGAGCGAAGCTTCGACGGCGCCTCTTCCAGGAAGTCCTCCCGGCAGCCTTCAGAGAGAGGACTGCGTTCTCCCATGTAACAGAGGAGAAAACGGAGGCCAAGGCGCTTAGATGACCTCCCCACAAAGTCCCAGAATCAGTGAAGAGGGAGCCGGGTTTCCAGCAGAGGCTGACCCCGCAGCATCCCTGCTCTGCCACCGCAGGAGCGTTTTGAGTTTTTCCCCGGCACATCAACTAATGAGTGAGGCCTGATGCGGGAGGCAGCCGGCGGTGGCACCCCCTCCCTCCCTCTGCCAATTAGCACCTGCTTCTTGAGGGGGATGCAGAGAGTGAACTAGGTCAAATGAATTGATGGTTTTCTATTTCAGGGGACCCCTCCCGAGGTTAAAAAAAAAAAAAAGCCATAACCTTCTCATTCTGGTTGCATTTCAAGCCTGGCAAATAATTGAAAGCAGGCCTCCGGAGAAGCGTGAAAACAGTTCCCCCCCCACCACAAAGATGCCTGGGGGCTTTGTCTCCCCCCTCCCGGCAAGGCAGTGGTCCCGCCCGGAGTGGGGGCTCCCCGCGCCGGCCCTTGACAAAGCGGGGAGCAGACATGGTTCTGGTTCACGTAGATCAGCCCACTCTCCCTCTTTCCCTCGGTTCTGTGAACATCCAGCACGATGTCGGTGTTGGAGCTGTGGATTTCTAGAACGCTAAAAGGTAGAACACACCGGAAAATCGGGCCGATTAAAGAATCCACCTGCTACTTCCTTCCTGCACTCAGCCCCTAGAATATTTCTTAATAAAACCTCCCAACGTTCAGGGGCTACAGGGAAGGAGAAGACTGGTTTGGGGGGGGGCGCAGCTTGCAGGGGAGGGTTATTTGTTTTGCAGCCATGCGGTTAGGGGCTGCCGGGGCGAAGGCAGGCATTGTTAATGTGGTGACACTGTTATGTGCTTTGTTTGGGAGTGCGGCTTAATTAGATGACAACTTGGAGGTGCAAGCTGTTTGCAAGGTAATACGGGTCTCCTGGGGGGAGGCTCATTTAGCTTTTTGGTTTTAATTCAGAAATGAAGAGAGGTGGGGAAAACAGCTCAGATTTGAGTGGATCGAGAATGCAAGACGCGCACACACGCACGCACACGTGTATACACACACACACACGTGCGTGCACACACACAAGGATATTCTACAAACATCACGAGACTTCAGGCCCTGGGAAGACAGAGCAGGGGGATGGACGGGCTCCCTCGTTCTATCAGACTCAGTAAAGCACGTGTTCCTGTGGCTCTCTCTCTCTCTCACGTGCTGCACGGGGCAGTGTAACGTCCGGTTTAAGGCGCAACCTCGACTCAGACAGACAGACAGACAGACAGAAGGACAGACCCTCCCCCAGGTGTCTGATGTTGGCAGGTATTTTTTCAACCTCCCGGAGCCTCCATATTTTGTAAAACCGGGACCATCACACCTGCCATCCGGGCTGGCTGTGAGTATCACACAAGGACATGTACGTGAGCCCTCGGCAGGGTTCTTGGACCATGGGGAGAGCCCCACGATCATGGACAGCTCCTGCTCACAAGGTATAGGGCGGGGGCAGCAATGAGTGACAGGAGCCCAGGGCCCCGCCTCCTGTTTACTCAGGAGGCGGACCCACCCACCTGACCCTGATGCCAAGGTCGTGGGAAAAATCCAAGAACTGGGACATGACAAGGGCAGGGTGGCCGGAGGGGCCAGGCTGGAGATTGGCTTTAATATTTTTCTCTTTTCATGGCTTATGAAGGTCTCATTTTCATACAATACGATTCTCCTATTTTCCGCATGCCGTTCGGTGCATTCTGGTAATCCTGTACAATCTCGTTCCCTCCATCACAGTCCTGACGTGGAACCGCTTCCCCCCCCAAAAAAAAAAGCTCCCTCGCACCCCTTTGCACGTGCTCTCCCGGCCCCAGGGGGCCGCCGATGGCTCTCTGTCACCACCGTTTCGCCTGGCCTGGCATTTCTCGTAACTGGAGCCATACGGTGTATAGTCTCTCGCATCTGGCTTCTTTCATCAGCGTGCTGCATTTGAGATTCATCCACGTTGCAGCACGGATCGGTCCTTCATTCTCGGTCATCGCCGAGTGGTCCTCCACGACGTGATGGGCCACCGACAGTTTATCACCGATGGACGTTCGGGCTGCTGCCAGGCGGAGGCCGCCGTGAACAGCACTGCCGCGAATGTCCACATGCACTTATGTTGTGTGAGCATGTATGTTTAGTCCTCTTGGGTAGAACTCTCGGAGCGGGATTTCTGGGTTCCGTGATAAGTGTGTGTTTGACCGTAAAAGGTTCTGGTTTTGGGGGGCGGGGTTGGCCACGCCATTCTGCATTCTCACCGGCAGCGCAGGAGGGTTCTGGTTGCTCTGCCTTCTCACCAACGCTTGCTATCGTCAGGATTTTTGACTTTGAATTTTGGAAGACGATTCAGCATTCGGGAGGCGAATGGGGGTGGGGAGAATGTTCCAGATCACGGAAACGGCACGTGGAGCATCAGGGAAACCAGAAGGAGGCCGTGTGAGAACGGCAGGCAGGTCAGCCTGCTGCGGCAGAAAGGGTGAGGGCTGGGAGTGGAAGTCGGGAGAGCGGATGACCTCAGGATGTGGGCAGAGGCTGGACACGGATGGCCTAGTCTGTCCATCACAACAACGACCACAACCAGCATCCGTTAACTCCTGCGTGGCTGGCACCAAGCTTCTACGGGATGAGACCTCCTGGCATCCCTCGTACAGATGAGGAAGCAGAGGCATGCTTCGTTAACATGCCTACGTCACATGATCAGCGGTAGAGCAGACACCTGGCCTCTGACCGTCTGTCTGGCTCTGCCGGCCAGGTACTCAATCAACCATTGAGCCCACCTGGAGAGCCTGGTTCCGACCCTACAGACAACGTGATGCTTTTAAAGGTGGCAAGTGCGGAAGTGAAACGAACAGACCTGGATGTTGCGAGATCACTGGGCTTCGGCACGGTGATGGGTCGGAGGCAGGGAGACGCAGGAGGAGGCTGCTACAGTCGCGTGTGGGCGAGAGGTGAAGGTGGGCGACAGGTGGATCAGCAGCAGGGGGCAAGGACAAAGGGGTGGACTGGAGAGCTTATCCAGGAGGTGCCCGATCGGGTGGTATGAAGGGAGGCGAAGTTGAGGACAGAGATCAAGATTTTGGCGTGGACAACTTTGCCAGCGGTGGTGGAGGTTCTTACCGAAACAGACAATTCAGGCCTGCAGAAAGATCACGAATTCGGTGTGCGCTTGTGGGTGTGGGGAGTGGGCCTGCCACAAACCGAGGCCTTTCGCTGTTGGTGGTGTCAGCGCTCCTCTGAGGGGCCCACAGGCCGGTGATGTCTGATAATCGTAGTCTGCGGTGATGCATTCTGTGTGCCCTGCACTGCGAGGTGAGAGTGCGTGTGTACAGGACTCACTTGAACCGCTGAGCCCCCAGCAGCCGCGTCGCGACCCCACTCTCCTCTTTTGCATGACATGAGAAGGCCCTTTATGCATCTCTACTTGTCCCTGCTGCTCCCCTAAGTCCAGGGTCATCCTGGCTTGCTCCCCAGACTAATCACAGTTGCCTCCTATCCAGCATCTCCCACCTGCTCTAGCCTCCTCCGCTCTGTTCCCCGGAGCCCCAGGGATCTTCCGAAAACAAGTCGCTTCCTACCGCTCTCCCATTTCAGGCCCAAAGGGACTCCCTCTGCCGTCTGCAGGGCTGGTCACCATGCGTGGGGTCACTCCTCCGGGCTGGTGTGAGCTGGCAGGGAAGGGCCTCGGGTGGGGAGAGCTCTCCTGCAGTTCTCGCCGTGACAGAGCATTGCCACTGCCTTCTTAGGAGCCCGAGGGCACATCCAGCCATTCCTAAGAACGACCCTACAGCAGCCAAGTGGGCAGTGACAGTAGGAGTGGGCACCGCCTGTTGTCCGCCCGCCCGCCCCCTCTGCAGAGAGCACCTGGGCCCCGTTCTGGTCGCCTGGGGAACGGTGGGCATGGAGAAGAGGGGAGGCTGCCGACAGCCCAGACGCCACGGGAGAAGAAAGGGCCGACGTTGAACCTGACCGTGATTTTCAAGTCTCCGAAGAAGTGTTCCGTGGACACACAGAGATGCCTCTTCTGTTTTGCCCCCAGAAGGAAGAACTATTTAACTGCCACTAATATGGGATCCCCATCAGGTGTCAAGGTCCGTGCCAGGCATCTGAGACTGGGGACGAGGACCCTGGTGGAAGTCTAGGGAGGCCACTCAGGTGGACACAAAGAAGAGACAGCCAGGATCGCGACGGACCTCTCCGTGGGATGGGCTGCCTTATGCGGCGGGAGTGTCCCCTCGCGGGCACGAAAGGCCAGCCTGGAGAATCATCCTTCAGCTTCACAAGGAGCGTGTATTGAGCCCAAGTACTAAGGTAGACCAGATGCCCTGAGGGCTCTTTCTGACTCAGGTTTGTTTGTTTGTTTGTTTGTTTTTGGACTCTAAGAGGAAGTTCCATTTCTAACCAGAAAATATTTGAAAAGCCCTTAGCGCAGTGTTGGACTCATGGTGCATCTCAGCTGACACGAACCACACGGCTTTCCTGCTGCCAAGTATCGGGGCGGCAAGGCGGGACAAATCCGGGCCACGGGGGTGACACTCAGCTCGGACTCTCTCCCGCGTGCCCCGGGAGACTCTCGGTCTCCCCCTCTGCAGGAGGAAGAGAGCAGTAACCCAGTGACTCCCCAAAACCCTTCCCAAATGGAACATTCGCCTTTTAAAATAAAAAAATGCCCGTATAATTCGTATCTCCTAAAGAAGAAAATGTATCTCCATGTCCCTTAAAATCGAAGACCAGAAGATGCGTTTTTTTTTTTTTTTTTTAAAGTAACAGGAACATCTTCCTACAAAGGGCTCCACTCTGGAGGTTGGGGCCCGGAGCGCCGGGCTGTGGTCCTCGTCCCCCGTCTTGCCACCGACGGCCGTGGCAGTCCCCGGATGCTGGGCTAAGACTCCGAAAGCCTGGGTCGCCGTGGAGATTTCCCCGTCAGTGATCTTTCGGCCTCTCGCTTTGGAGTATATGAGAACCATCTGCTTCTCTAATGTACAATACTTCCTTTCGGGGCGTTGTCCCTTACTTAGCCAGAGAAAAGGAGGACGTTTATTTTAATGGATTTGAATTTTACCAGCCTGCGTATTTGCACCAAAGCATAATAATAATAAATTATAGTCCTAATAAGTAGGCTGCCCAGAAGGATGACGGTGGCACCTCTGATAATTGATGCCCACTCTTTGGCTAAATTTAGGGGCATCGTAATTTACTGGGGTTCATCTTTTTTTTTTCTATCCAATTTGGGCAAAGGCGGCAGTGTTTTGTAAGCAATAAACTTTACCATTGCATTTCTCGGCTAAGCAGAAAAAAGCATTCTTATTATTTTTTGGCCCATTTCCTACTCAATACTGCAGTATCTACTGGCTTCTTTATGGGAAAAGAGTTTATCAAGATTTCAAGTATAAACTCCGATTTTCAGGAGGGTTCTAACTCGGCTATGAAAAAATCCAATCAGGCAGGAAACACAGCGAGTAGCTAAATGCTAAACCACCGGTGTAAGTCAGTTGGTTTTTATTTTTTCAATTTTTGGGGTGAATCTTTGGTTTCTCTCTCCCACGCGAATCACGTGGCCCTAAGCCTCCTTCTCCATCACGAGTGTTGAGATGTGGCTGGGGTTTCTGCCCGCGACGGAAGGGAACAGATACTGGATTCGGGGTCTCTGCACACACACTCAGCGGTCGGCGTGTTCGGGAGCTGTCCCCACGTCCCACCTGTTTCCCACCAGCTGAGTGACAGTTCCATACGATGCCCTGTTGTACGGAACCATGGGGCAAAGCCTTTTCTAGAAGCGAAGACTCTTCTGGAAAGCAGATGAGCATTCTGAACTGTGTGGCTGGCACACCGGCTTTTAAGCAAGTGGGCATGTACCCCTAAGGGGACCCGCGGCCAGCGCGACCTTGCCATTGGGGGGACGAGGCCAGGGCCGCTATCCGGTGGCCCACCCTGCAGGGTAGACACGCCAGGGATGGCAGGGACCAAAGGCAACCCGCTGACCTCGGTCACCCCCCTGACGTGAGCTGTCTCTCTCACTCCTACCACGTGGCAAGGTTCATCTTTTAAAGTCCCCTTGGGTCAGAGTGTTTGATCACTTAGAGCTTCCCAGGGCCACCTGGAGCGAGGACACAGAATGTCACGACACTCCACACGAATCACCCTCTGGCTACGACCCCATATAGATTTTGTTCTGTTGGATTGGGCTTTGAAAGAGATGGCAGAAAATGAGCCCCCGGCTTGTGACACAGCTCAGCGATGTCTCGGGAGGGAGCTGGTGGCCTCTCTATCCTACTGACAGGTCCTATCTGGACCCTGCTTCGGTCTTCTTAGGGATGGATGGGATCTTGTCTCTGACAACGTTATATGTCATCACAGCAGAACCCCTTACTCGTTTGCTATGCATGGGGGTCTCACTTACAAAACAGAGCCATCCCCCCTCCAGTCTCTCCGCTCAGCCCCCAACAAGACACAAGTTGTCCATGAAAAGCAGGAAGTCCTGTCTTCAGGGTCAGTGGGGAGGCCACTGAATGCCGTGGCCAGAAGGTGGGCTTTGGGGCCACAGACCTGAGTTCTCATCCCGCCGCGGCCACCTATTAGCTGTGTCACACTGACTCAGTTACCTACCCACTCTTGGTTTTCCTACCCATCTGTGCTTGTCACACCCCGGGCATCCCCCATCGCGAGGGCTACAACCCCTCTTATTTACTCGGGCGCCCACCGAGCCCCTAGACCCGGGCTCCCCCCGAAGATGAGGACGGCAAGGAGCCTCTGAGGTCTGAGCTCCCCCTGGCAGAGCCCCCCCCTGCGCCCCGCACCCCCCTGGGGCCACCCCGTTCTCACACGTGCCCACACCAGCTCAGCCCTGGTACCTGACAGCAGGCCGCATCTTATAAAGGCTAAAATAAACAAAAAAAAAAAAAAAGAGAAAAGGATTAAAACGGAGATTTCGCTACCAGCTCCCTGGGATAAAAGCGCCACGAGCTCCGGCTCCATGGTGTTCCTGCCTGGTTTTTCATTCGCGTTTTTGTTTCCTGCTCCCATATCTTCTTCCCGCTGCTCCCGTCTCCGTCTCCTTCCTCCTCGCTTTGATCTATGCGTTCTCCCCAGAAACGGGGTTTATAAATCACCGTAATGCAGCCTCGGGAAAGACGGTGCTTAGTGCAGGGAGAAATACGTCGGCGCTAACGGCCCCGGCAGGGAGAGACGCTCCCGGCTCGCAGCTGGGCTCTGGCGACGGGTTACTGATGGTATTTGCGTTTTATGTCTGCGCGAGTGGCGCTGGGGCAGGGCCGCAGGGAGCCGTCGCACGCCACCTCTGTCATATTTCAAGCCTCCTCCGCCGGGCGGGAACACACTGCTGCCGCCCGCTTCCAGGGGGGCAGAGAGAGAAAGGGAGGGGCACAGGAGAAGCCGGCCTGTTTGTCTGCGGATCTCACCTCGGCCAGGACCGGCTCCTCACACACCTCTGTCTGTCTTTCTCTTTCTTACACGGGCCTCTGCGCGCCCCACGTAATGAATCTGGCGTTCCGAGTCTCGGGCCGGCCCAGCACCATACGGAGTGTGACAGCCGGACCCCTGCTCTCCCAAGGCCTGGGCCTCCCTCGCCACTTTTTATGGTCCCCGCTAGCCTAGAGCAGTGGAGAAGCATTCGGCTTGGGGGTGGCGGGAGGGGTGGGGGGCACGTGCTTCCTTCTGGCTCAGAGCAGCCTCCCCCTGCGTGTGCATGGGACAGAGGAAGCCATGACAATTCTGCCAGGTCGTAAATCATTTTGTCCTGGAGCCAGGCTCGTTTGCAGTGACCCCTGCCCCCTCTGTGGCTCTGTGTCAGGTGGCAGTTCTGCTCACGGCTGCGGCGACATCCTCAGGGACTTTGATCTCTTCCTATCACCAGTCCCCGCCACCTGGCAGGGGGCGTGGAAGGCCCAGCTGATCCCACCGTACCCGCTTCCCTCCCCC
>PVKZ01008988.1:0-12993 GCA_004027375.1 Macroglossus sobrinus
AAAGGAAGGTAGAGTATATTACTCTCTCTGTAGGTTCCCTGCCTGGTCCTTAGTAGTTTTGCTATCTCACCCTTTCACAGGCCTATCCTAATATTAGGCATATGAGTCGTACTTTGGATATTTGTGACTGGTTTAAATATGAGAAAAGACCTTGCTAGAATAGAGCACACTGTGCCAAGATCTGAATTTATCAATCGGAGACTGTACTCTGATAGATTCCCTGATTTCCAAACCCTGAGACTATCAAAAGCAGTTTAAGGTCGAGGACACTACATTGTGTTCCATTTGCCTATTCCATTTGTATGGAATAGGCAAAACCAATCAATAGTAGGAACCAAATCACAAGAGTGTTTCCCTGGTGTTGAAGGGGCATCTCTAGGAATAAAAAAAAACTTTCTGGGATAATGGTAATGTTTTATGTCTCAGGAAGAATCGTGAGTCATCAGCAAGAGGTCTGGGAAAATCTCTCCCAGAGAACATAAAACATCCATGTTACAGTGGTGCTCTCAAGATCATCCCATGGCAGAAAAGTTAAAGTGTTGTGATACAAGGTGTGGGGTCCACCTAGATATGCTAGCTCCCATTCCTGATGCAAGAAGCACACATGCAAATGTATTAAAAAAATAGGGGGAGACATTTCAAGCCTCAATCACAGAAAGTGTTTTCCTTATAGTAAATTAGTAGTAGTCACTTCTCTGACAAGAATCAAAAATATTTGCAGGCAGAGATACACATTTCTACAGGTACAAAACACGTACCCTGAAAACTCATTTTTAGAAGCACAAATGTATTATTTGATTTTAAAATTATTTTAAAAGTGTTTTTTTCCTTTACAAGTTTGTTTTTTATTTGGTAAGATATACTTGCCTTCATGTTATATGTTATAACATGAGTTTCCAGAGAAGCAACAATATATGGCTGTTACCTCCTTTTTTTAATATTGCCTTAAAACTCATCACAGAAAATTATAAATGCCATTTCTTTATGGCACAGAGAGAAAGTCATGAAACAAAATTAAATGATTGGTTCTGGAAATCAAATTTCTGCAAGAGACTATTTATAACTTACTCACTATTTATAAGGGTAATGCTTCCGTGGGCCTTTTCCAATTATTTTAATTAAATAAATCTCACTCCTAAAAGTATAAAGGTGATAACAGATCAAATTCTTGAGCTCTGTCTGTAAGTTAGTCCCACAGGCAAAGTAATTCAGAACAATTCTAATGCCAGTCTTAGCGGGGTGGGTGGGGTAAGCTATGTTGTTTCAGACATTTATTTAACTCACATTTATGGTAGGAAATTTCACCTAGAAACCCTAGGAATGTGAAAACATAATAAGTCATCCATTTCTCTTTCTTGAACAGGTAATTTAATCTTTATCTCATTCTTTCACTCTTCAACACTAGAATGAAGTCTTTGTACTTTCTAAGCTAAGTGATAAGACTGAAAGAAACCAAGTCAGGGGGCTCATGAGGCCAAGTCACAGTGAATGCTCGATAAAATCATCCAAGACTAAATGCTGTTACTGAACTAACTTGGCACAATTTAACACTGACTCTGGCATCTGGAAACTAAAGTTCATAAAATATTTTATCTTTTAAAGAAAAAATCTACAGTATTTTCTGAAAACAGTTTGATTTTTTTTTATCAATGCCTTATTGATCCATATTTTTAAAATTGTAAAAAAATATGGCTATAGAAACTGATTACATATTTCCGTTAGTATGTTTTGATTTATAATCTTTTTTCAACACCTGAAGATAAACTAGCAGGCCATATTCTGAAATAAAAATGTTCATATGTGTATTGTTTAAAATATTTCTGAAGTAGGTGAACAGCTAAAACTGAAATTTAAAAAGATATTCATGTATTTGAGGAGATATTTGTATCCCTTTTTGTGCTTTAAAATATGAGGTTGTAGTTTTATAAGTGTAAAAATAGACTTCCCATTAAATGTAGCAAGCTTATCCCTCATTCTCACCCCAAGAGTTCTACAAAAATGAAAGTAAAGGACTAAAACAGATGTAAGCCCTGAAGGATGACAGAATAGAAGAGTCGGCATGAGACATCAAGAAAATATTGGAAGATGGAACACTAAGAGATAACTGCAATAGCAGAGCAAAGAAAATCAAAGATGAAGTGCCTATTGTCCTTAAACAAGTAGACAGCCAGATATTTTCCCAGCAATATTCAGAAACGACAGAGAATTGCAATTCTGGACATGCAGTCCAATGGCAAACCACATGCAAGTCCAGAGAAACAAAGGAGAATGTGTTTTTATGGACTTGGGAGAGGGTGTTATAAGCAAAGAGTCTATTGGAGGAAACAAAGTTCAAAGAATGATGACTTTTCATTGGCTGAGTTATGACAGTCTCCTTTTGGCTGAGCTGTTACTGCACAAGAAGGAATCTTTTTTTCCTCCTGCTGAGGTAGTAAAGTAGCATCACTTTCTGTTGGAGACGCAAGGCATGTCTATTCCTGTTGTATACTGAATGAGAATGCTCTCTTCTAGGCTCTCAACTCCATTTTAATTAAGGTTTCTGTTGATTAACTTTTACGTCCTCCCAAAAAGAGGCGCATCAATGAGAGACAAACATACATAAATATTTTTTTAAATGTTCTCAATATTAAATTTAAAAATTTTCCAACTTTAATCACATCATCCAAGGGATGTGATCCCACAGAAGGGATTTAGTACCAGGAATCAGGACATAGAATAGAATTGCTAAGATGCCAACTAGGGTTAGTGAAGCAACCCAGAAATTATCAACTGCAGGAATATGGAATCATCTTCAAATTAAAGATACAAAAAAATGGGTGGTGTTATCAGAACCCAGGGGCCATAGTGAAAGATGAAACCCTAATGGGGCCTGTCTAAGAAAACTAGAGCTAAAGAGAAGAAATAGCTAGCACAGAAGATGCCACTGGAGAAAGAGAGGGCAAGAAACACGCAAGCTTCTCCCTTCCTCCTGCTCTCCTGTCTTCTTCAAGGGCCCCACATTGTCCAAACACAACTGGAAGCCCAGGAAACAGTTTGTAGGGATTGGTTCCACCATTTAGAAAAAAGGGAAGAAAGCAGAAGAAATTAATTTAAGGGCAAATAGGTCAAAGCTCAGATCAGACATTAAATGAAGACCTTTTATAAAAATTTGAACTTGTATATCTTCCTTCTGCTGAATGATGTACCAATATTATTTCCTGAAGTTCTTAAAAATTGCAAAGGAGAAAGTTAATTTACAAAAAAACTATAATTCTCCTATTTTATGTGATAAAAAGCACAAATTGGAACTCTGGCATAAATCTTAGAGTTTATGTGCCAGGGAGAAAATTTTATGTAAATTTTTCTATCTTGCAGCCTGAATATAAATAAACATGTATAAATCCTTAAATATGCGTCTTTCTTGATTGAGTCACTCATTTGTTTATCCAACAGATCTCCATAAGCACTTCCTATGGCAAAACAAAAATAAAAACACATATATAACCCGAAACACAAAATGAAACAAAAATATAGATTGAAATGCTCGAGAAGCAATATAGAATAATAGTCAAGAATTTGGATCTGATATCTAATACATGTGGGTTAGAAGTATAGCCTACTACTTATTCATTGTGTGATGCTGGGGAAGTTTCTGAATTCTGTGAACACTGAGTTCCTCCTCATCTTTACATATAGCCAAGACAGCCATGCCACATAAAATAAGGTAATAATATTTGCCTCATAGGACATGGTTTTATAAGCACTAAGTTTGATAATTCATGTCTCATGTTTAATGGAGCAGTTAATTTAGTCATTCTTTAGTTATATTTCTTAAGTGGACTTTCTTTTTATTCAGTAATCTTTACTGCCCAGTTGTATTGAAATAATAGAGTGAGCCCTCAATAAATGTTACCTATTATTATCACTGTTTCAATGATGAATAAGACACAGACCTTTTTCCTAAGATATTTAAAGGGAACAGGACTTCTCAATTTTAATGTTACCCAGAAGTGGGAGAGTATGTAAAGAGATAAAGATGCAGAGCCAGTCTTACATGTTAATGACTAGAAAGGTTTTTTCCAACTTGGAATACCAGGAAGTCTGCGTAGGGCATGGAATTTGTGCTAAAGTTGTAGAGATGTAGTTTGAAAGAGATGCAGGATTTGAATACATAGGGAGAATCGTGTGAGCAAAGACATAAATGTAAAAGTGAACATTCTGGGTGTCAATGGCAAATGGTGAGTGGGTACATTTGGAATGAAAGATTCAGTGGGTGATGAGGGAGGTTGAAGTCAAATTTGGAAAGAACATAGAGTCATCAAGGATAGGATATTGAGTTTGGGCTTTTAGAAGGCAAACAGGGTGCTAATATTTAGAGCTGAGCTTAGAGACCAAAAAGGTATCAGTTGAAAGTATGAATTGGAATAGAAAAAAAGAAAGGCAGAATCAAAGACAAATTAGGTAGTTTCTGTAGAAGTCAATGCTGGGGAAATAATGAGTAGAATTAATAAATTCTGTGCATGTACCTACAATCTTGTTCTTAGATAGGAAAGAAAACTCCAGAAGTACTAAGGATCAATCCTAGAATTCAAGGGAGGTGGTACCCACAGCCGAGTATATATTATCCATCTGATTTGACATCAGCTGATATTTCATAATCACATCCTTCGACTCCTACTTTTCTCAAATAGAAATAATTCGGCAATTTTGTTTCTAACATTGCTAATATAATCTTAAATTCAATCCAGACCTCATTTTATGAAGCATCAGCCTATAGCAGAATAAAAGTTATCACAAATTGCCTTTAAATCTGATGAAATTTTAAAAGGACAAACTAACTTTCTCAGAATATACATTGGTGTGAACTATTTCTGATTATAACTGGCTTTTCTTTTCTTTGTTTAATTGGCATATGGGATTTATGTAATTGATTTACTGAAACAAAAAGCCCCCCCCAAAAAAATAACAGGTTTTTTTTTTTCATAAAATGCAGTAAAAGTATCTTTCTTTTTATCATTATAGGATCTAGATGAACCTCATCTTTACATATAGCCAAGACAGCCATGCTACATAGAAGAATCAAGGTCGGTTGACAGGTTTTAAAGGAAGCATAAATCAAGTCCTCTGGTCCCATACACTGCAATATTTGCATATAGCATTCAACATATTGACATTTAATTAACTTTTACTTGTCTGTCTCTTTTTACTAGGTTATGATTTTCTGAAAACTGGCAACTATATCATATCCTTTGTTTTCATTTTGTTTTCTGATCAAATACCTACCAAATACCTACCAAACGGTGGATATTGGACAGTGTTTCATGAACAAATGAATGCAATATTAGGTTTGACTCAATTCCTCTATATTTCCTATACTTGTTTCATGAGCTTTTAACTGCAAATTTTAATTATCTTGTTTAGGTGTGTCTTTATTAGGAAGAAAATGAGATATAAATGATACAGTACACATAAATGCTAATTCTCAAGGCAATTTCACATATGAAAGAACTGAAAAATCCAGAAATGTTTCTTACATAATAAGGCCGATTTTATAAACTATCCATCAGCAATAGGAATGACCTATAGAGACTTTACCAAGGGAAGGAAAATTCATTTCATCTGGATAAGAGAAGCTGGTGCAAGTTTGCTTGTTTTTTTGTTTATGTTTTTACCTGACCTCATTTTTATGGATTGTGATACTCTTATAGAACTGCGGAAGAAAATCTCAGGCTAAAAAATGGATATTTCTTTTGGCACGTAAGATAAATCTGATAAACCTGGGCATCATATTTCCCAAGGGGTATGCTGACTAAAAATCAGGAGGTAATAGTTGCAACAATAATTTTATGCTTGAATGAGATATTAGAGGAATAAAAGGAAATCACCAAAAAATCTAATAGGTAAAAAAAGATACGATAAAGATACAAGTATAAATACAAATGAAGTGAAATACTGTGTTACTGCTGGAAAAAAAAAAAATGAAAACCTGAAGAAAACCAGAAGGACCTGGAGAGCATTTGATTGGTGAAATAATAAAATTGGATGTGAAGGAGAGATACAAAAGAAGGGGATAGGATTAGGGTAACTATAAGAAGGAGAGAACAAAGTTGATGGATTCTATATAGAGGAGGATAATGACCATGGCTAAGATAGATTCAAAAGGAATCCAGGCTAAATATTATGAGGACACAGAAAATGAAACATTGGAAAGACGTTTATTTATGTGATTAATAGAGAAAGGTTAAGATCAATGAGAGAAAGAACTGTGGGTAATAAATTTACTATTCAGGAATGTCACTTTTCTTTTTTCGTTAAATGACTGGGAAATCTTAGCCTTTGTTAGATCTGACAAAATGACAATTTCCAAGCAAATCACAAAGAAGGAACTAAATAAGAAATTTAAATTCTCGTTTTTGGAAATAGCGAAATTATCTGTGCATTCAAATGTGAAAGGTATGGTATGCTCTGTCCTTTAATTCAGACCACAATGCCTTATAAAAAAATAGTTCACCTATCGCTAAGATTAAAAAAAAAAAAAACTAGATTGTAAACCCCTTAAATACAATGATTACTTCTATTCTGTTTGTATTTGTATTTCTTTATTATCCTGGAGACATTTAAAATCCTGTATTTGAAGGCAAAGTGATACCTGTGGCTATTTGCTATGCTTCTTTATCTGTGAAGTAGTAGGTTGTATAAACTCTCACTGAAATTCCTAGAGTGTGAAGCACAAGGCTTTCAATGCTTAATTCCAAAAAATATTTACTTCAAGTTTCAACAAAGAGTAAGTGCAACATGTTCTACAAAATTTTTTATATATTTCTCTGTGTCCTGAAAAATTATTATACATGGCTTCTACTTTGTAATATGTCTATTAGGAAATAGAGGAAGCTAACCTGTTAGTCTCCCAAATGACAGGAGAAATGTTAAATTTGCTTGTTAACACTTTCATCATCAAAGACAATCAACTCATCGTGCCCTTCAGAAGCCGTGACCAGGTCATTTCTAAAACTTCGATCTCGTTAAACCACTCTTCCTAAAACAGCAGAGTGAAGTGGGGTGATGTCCACTAGAATTACTTGTTATATAAGATAGTAACTTCACCAGTAGGGGGCTAAGACATCGGTGAAGGCTATACTGTATATGGTTATTATTCAATATTATTTTGAGTAGAAAATAAAAGCGCATTGATGAAAAATTCTTTAGATCTTTACTACTCTTAAGTGTTAGAAATGCAGCCTCTCAGGCCTGCCCCGGACCTACTGCATCAAAATTTCCATTTTAACAAGATCCTCAGGTGATTACTATGTACATTATAGTCTGAGAAACACTGTTTTAATTTGTCTCTTTGAATTCTGAATCATTGCTTAGAAAAGTAAAAAAAAAATCATTGATTTGAGTAAGAAAAGGAGAAGGAATTCTGTCTAATATCTGTTCATAATTTCCCAAGCACAACAACACGGTGTCTAAATGGACAGGCAGCAGATACTCAAAAACACAATTCAGTGCAACAGACCTTAGATTACCACCTACCCCGGGTCCTGACCCCACCTGGGATTACTCTGGCAAGTTACCAAAGAAGAGACTGTTTCTCAAAGCGTTTCTGTCATTTACAAAATATTCATGTACCCTATCTCCCCACCTTTGGATTATACATGGGTAGTCACAGAAATTCTTTATGATGCTGTCAGAGGACAATAAAAACACCCATTTGTTTAAGCTGTTTTATATCAAGGTTTTACTGTATATAGTTATGTTTCAGGAGACATGATTTGAACTGCAGTATATTTGACTTTGTAAAACAGCATTTTAATGAGGTTTTATTATTTGTGGAAAGTACAGAGGAAGACATATATAAGCAAGGGCCAAGAAAGTGTGATTATATAAAATAACCGAAAATGTTAGTTGAATAAAAATAGAAGTTAAAAAATATTGTAATTCGTACCAGCATCTTTAGACATGCGAAGCAAAGAAATCTTGCATATTGAACAAATCACGGTTGGAATTATCTCTTCCCTCAATTAACCTTTATAAATCAGACATTCTGATTAACAAATAACAAAAATTGTTTTTATCTGATGTATTAAAATGTAACTATTTAGGTTTTTTCTAGATGCAAAGTCAAGGAAAGATTTTTATCTTATGGCATATAGTTGTTTGAAAACTATGATATTGTCCTTAAAGGTGAGTAGTTCCATTTGACCATTGAATAAAATAATTTATCTCATATTTTGGCGTTTTCAAAAATAGTCAATATTAGAGTCTTCTCACTGTCATCATTTCTAATTAGGAGACTGCCAATCTAAGTGATGATATACATAAAACACTAGAAAGAAATAATAAAACAATAAAGTGTTACAAATAATCGTGCAAAAGTAAGCAGCACTAAAAATACAAGTGCTAGAATATTACAAGTTTCTAATATAAATTAATTGTAGAGGTAATTGCAACCTGGTAGATTAATTGCTAACCCATAGCATTGACTCACTGAGCATGCCCACAGAATAAGAACTTATGAAGTTAGTTATTTCATGAGAGGATTTATGTTAACATTTCTTTATAAATTTCAGTAAAGATTCGATTAAAAAAAGAAAGAACTGTATTTCAGGAAACTGGAAATCTTTATCTCAAGAAATAATCTCCAGTCCTAGAATTCTTCACTCCTACCCCCTGAATTTCCTTTCCAAAAAAAATCTATGGTAATATAGTTTTACACTGAGCTTTTCAGAGGTAAGTGATAATCTTATTGAATAGTTAGAAAGCCAGAGAATTCTTCAGAGAATTACTTTGTCCTCCAGAGAAATCCTGCAGTTTACACATATCCTTTGGGTTCTCAATATACATTTGTTAGAAGTTTCTATTATTGACTTGTTCTTAATAAGATTGAACACCACTAAATAACAACTTAGAATTTAATAAAGACAACCACATTTTCTTAGTCAGGTACTTGAAATGTTATTGATTTTTTAGGTTTTCCTTGAAAAGATACATTGCTAAAAATATTCTTTATATATAAACAATGTTACATTGAAAACAATGCAATAAAAGCACTCCTTGGAATTTATAAACAACTGTTTATATAGGGTTTTAATGCTGTATGTGATTAAAGGTTAATTAATATTTATATTGAAAAAATGACAATTAGGCTGCATTAGAGATTTCCATATACACATAATTTTTAAGGATTATTAGAAATAAAGGGAATGAGATAACTCTGCTAGTGTGCCCATTTAAAAGTCATCACAAGGGGACAAAATTTAACATTTAAAAAACTATTGTCATTTAGTAAGTTACTGGCAGTAAGGTATATGCTAGAAAAATATAATATAGAACCAACAGACAGTATTTGAGAATTAAATGTATCATAAAGATGGCATTTCAAATTAATGGGAAAGAGATAGATTACTCAATAAACGATGTCTATCCATTTGTATAAGAAAATGTACACTATAAAATATATTACTGGTAGATTAAAGATAAAGTATAAAATAAAACTATCAAAGTATAAATAATTGTATAAATTTTAAATATTAAGGAGTTTAAAAAAATAATTCTGAGGTGGAGACAGTTTCCTAACCAAGGCATGAAACCCAAAAGCCATTAAATATTTTGACAAATTTGACTTTCCAAAATTTAGAGTTAACTCATTATAAAAAGTAAAACAAAAAATATGGAAGCAATGCACTGAGATAAAACATTTGCAATATATTTAACAATGGTTAGTATCTCAAATATACCAAAAACTCCTATTTATAAAGAAGAAAAACAGTATAGTTGAAAAAACTGAGTTATGAATAAGAACAGGTATTCACATCAGAAAACATAGTAAGATTTTTTAAATTTCTTCACCCTTACATCTAATTAAGGAAATGAAAATTAATGCCATCTCCTGTGGTTTAGATTATAACTTTCATTTTTAATCTATTCAATTAATAAAGTTTTAAAAGGTGTACAATTATTGAAAGTTTAAATTGGAATAATCTTTATAAAAGGATAACATCTATTAACATTTTTAAAATGTGGAGCTCAATAAGTATTCTTTTAAGATTTAGCCTAGAAAATACAAAGATCAATATATAAAAATGTATATACAAGGATATTAAATGCATTACCATTCTCAATATTAAAAATTGGAGACATATGAATACATAAAAATGGAAGAATAATTAGTTACATTCATACCATTAAACTCATACAGCCATCCTAAAAAAGACTACTAATTTAAAAATAAATTCATGATAGAACTAATAATTGAAACATGTAGGTTTATGCATAAAAATAAGTAATTTTTCCAGATAAATAAGTAAATTAATTGTTCAATTATTATCTTACTACATATGTGTGTATTTGTATAAGCATCAAAAATTCTGGACTTTAATCAATAGTTCCTTCTGAAAAAGGTTTGGCAGGAAAGAATGATGGAGGGGCATTGGCTTTCTATTACCTTCAAATCGTAAAATAATGGGGAGATTTTCACTTTTTTGTTAATTTTCACATTCTGAAAACTAATAAATACTTAAATCTCTAGTAATTGAATTTCATTTTCCTTGAAAATGAAATATATCACATCAAACTTAGGTCTTCTTAGTATGCATAGAAACGTCCACTTTTTAAAAATGTTCATTAATTTGACTTGAAAAGAAACATTAAATGCACAGATTCTTGTAATTAAAAATTATGTTTTCAGAAAAACCATGTAAAAGCTAATAAACTTTGCTGATTCTTCTGCTTTTGGGAGATAACCTCTTAAAACTTCACACAGGCATGTTTCATCTAGTGGTGTACTCATGAAGGTACTGATAAAATGAAAAGATAAAAAACAAAACATAAAAATTATTTTTCTTGAAAACAACAGACTCCCATAAAAGTCATGAAACATTTGTTCAATTTCATAAGAATTTAAGGTCCTATACCTCTAACAACAAGGTAAACAGGTTATAATTTACATTTTCAGAATGCTTAGTTAATTTATGTTCCTTTTTCCTTCTTTGGACCACTTGTGTGTTATGGTATGTGTTTCTTGACATACTTCTTAAATATGATTGAATGGCAATCAGCATTCTTTTCCAGATATTTATAGTTTGCCTTATTACAGTGGTTCTCGAACTTCAGTGTGCTGATTCAGTAGGTGAAAAGTGGGACAAGAATTTGCATTTTTCACAAGTTCCTAGGAGATGTTGATGCCACTGCTCTGAAGACAATACTTTTGAACCACTACCACTTCGTGCTTCAGAGACTGAAAAGCGAAAACTACGTTTTCCAAATCCCCTTGCAGCTAAGAATCTGGATGTGAATTAGGTTCCATCAACTAAATGCCATCTCCTGTAATTTAGAGATTGAACAAAAGGCAGAAGCTTATTTCATGTTCCTTCTGGCTGTTTCTTGCTAGTGTACAAGTGTATAGAGAACTGGAATTTTTCTACAGTAACATTCCTGTGTCCAGCTCCCAGCAGAGGTGGCCTAGTTTTATAGCTGCCTATTCCCTGGAGCTCAGCTTTAGCACTGAGATTCTCACAGTGACCTGAGTCCTCAGCTTCTGACTCTGCAGGCATAGTAGCTTTCCTGGTAGGTCAGTCAGTTCCTTGGTGTGTTTTGAGAGCCATTCTTAAATGCCCAGCATGATCTCTGCTTCTTCCAGCCCTTCCAGTGATTTAATAAGAACCTAATTATCTTTCTGCTTAAAATTCCTAGAGTGGTTTCTATTTCCTGTAGTGAATTCTGACCCAATAGAACATGCAAAGATGTTAAGAAAAGGTTCAAAGTCAAGAAATTTCATCTATGATTATATCCTGTGTATCTATGAGCAAGTTATACACGTAGTTTCTATAAACAGGCATGTCTCAAACTAAAAAGAGTTTGTCGTGCTTCCTAACAGAAATGCCGAGATATTTAAAATAAGAAAGATTTCCCCCAAACCTAACTAGACTCTAGTTTGGAAGCTCATTATTTATTATGGAACACATGACAGTCCTCAAATAATAAAATCTTAGAGCTGGATGGGACCTTACAGGTTATCTTGCCTAACTGCTCTTCCCGACATTCTGTCCTTGTAAAGCAGAAAAGGGTACTGACATTTGTAAAACTTAATTCCTAACAATTAACAATAGAATATGTGTTACCTGATTTACTGCCAGAAGTAGTTATGACCTTTTATATACTACAACATGAACATAATCTCTTCATGCTAATATGTTTACTATACATTAGTGCATTCTGCTGTTACAGCGTAATCAAAGTGTGGTGTATCTGGTGATGAAAACAGACTGCATGGATATTTGAAATTATATGCGTTTTATAGCTTATGGTATTTTTACATTTCTTATCTCATACACTCAAATGACTTTTCCCCCAAATAATTCTTTCCACTGTCCTATGGACAGTAATTACTATTGAGGGGCACCGGAATGAAATTCAATTTACATTCCACTTTGTCATTGAGGCCCTAATGAATTTGACTCATGCCAAAAAGTTTGTTGAACTTGTTAGAAGAAAGTTATCCTGCAAGATAGTCATAGTGATGCAAATTTATTTTTACACGGTATTATATGTATTTGTGAGGGGAAAAAAAATAGCTATCCTAAATCTTTGGAATCTACCTAGGAAAAAAAATCAGAAATATGAAATTATCTGAGTCCATTGAATCCGTGTAGTTAGTGTCTATAAGATACCTGTGGGCTCAGAAATTATGTGCTCAGGAGAGAAAGCATACTTCTAGAAATCAGGGCTTTGTTCTCCAGGAAACAGTAAAGGTAGTAATCAAAATGAAATAAAGGCACCCAATGAAGATTCCCACAGGTAAAACTGCTTCCTAAGTGGATGTTTGATTGCTCTCAGCTTCTCCTTTTATGTTCATCTTTCTACCACAAAAGCCCATTCTCTGTGGCATTTCATAAGGTTGCTAATGATTTACTGTTGGAAGACGCTGAAGTCTAGAGGGGAGATACACAAAAATAGCACTTTTTTTTAAAGTAAGAGTGTTGGACAGAAATAGATTTTAAAATTCTTCTTCCACTG
>PVKZ01008989.1:0-12980 GCA_004027375.1 Macroglossus sobrinus
AAGAAAGAAAGAAAGAAAGAAAGAAAGAAAGAAAGAAAGAAAGAAAGAAAGAAAGAAAGAAAGAAAGAAAGAAAGAAAGAAAGAAAGAAAGAAAGAAAGAAAGAAAGAAAGAAAGAAAGAAAGAAAGAAAGACAAGAGACCTAGTTAGGAAAGAAAAATAAAAATGAAACAGATGTATAAAGTTTGACCCAGTTAGAAATCCAGAGTGTATTGAATTTATAGAACAAGAAAAACAAATGGGCACCAATTGGCTTTTGCATTTTTTCAACATAGGTTCTGATCAACGTTAATATCATCTGATGCAGCAATTGGCAAAATCTCATGTCCTCTACTAATAGCATGTCTCTAATTACAATCATACATAAGTTCCACTAAATTTTAACTAGGTACCCTCTGTACCTTAGGAAGGATCTCAAACATAAAAATAAAAGAGATCTATGCCTCACCTTTATCATTGGGGACTATTGCTTTGTCTAAATTCTCTTTTGCAATTGTATCCATTGCCCTCAAAAATCCATGAATAGCCATGGATACTCTGATTGAAATATAATTAAATTAAGTCTTTGGCTCTACAGCACAATTTACAATAGCCAAGATATGGAAGCTACCTAAATGCCAATCTACAGATGATTAGATAAAGAAGTTATGGTTCATGTGTACAATGGAATATCACTTTGCCATTAAAAACATGAAATCCTACCATTCGCAATGACATGAATGGACCTAGAGGTTATTATGCTGAGTGAACTAAGTCAGACAGAGAAAGATAAATACCATATGATTTCACTTACATGCAGAATCTAAAGAAGAAAAAGAAGAAACTAATCAAAACACTTGCAAATATAGAGAACAATCTGGTGACAGACAGAGGGGAGGAGGGTTGTACGGCTGGGAGAATGGGGTGAAGGATTAAAGAAATACAAATTAGTAGTTGATAGATGGTCACGGGGATGGGGAGCACAGCATAGGGAATGCAGTTAGCATTAATATTTCAGCTAAGTGGATAGCCAGAAGAGAGAAGGAGCATTTAGAGGTATCATTTTATAAATTATATAAATGCCTAACCAATGAACTGTAAACTTGAAACTAATAAAATTAAATTTAAAAAATAAAAAATAGAAAAATAAAAAAGTCTTATGTCTTGTGTGGAAAAATCTACCTATTTTTTTATCCCTTCATATCTCATTTACTTTACATTGAACACTTCATTTCTGACACTTGTGGTCACCAAATATGGGGGCTGAGATCCCCCATATCAAGCGATTCTCCGTGATACTGGCTGAGTGTTCTATGATTTAACTCAATTTCAGTTCTGTCACTATCTGTCTAGAGTGTCAGATTCCACAGGTTAAGGGCTCAGTTTAATGAGAACGCATTCTCCATCACTTCAGACACCAACTGTAAGGGCCCCAGGTTACTTCCAACTTTGGTCCAGCTTGGCCACAAATCAGAGGTTCACACAACTCCTCATCAGGTTCAAGTAGTCACTCTGGGAAGAGCGCTTAAAAGGAAATGACAGAATCTCATTTATGTCTTTAGTCACATGGACATCCCTGAAGAGATGAAAGCCCAGGCAGGAAAGCCTCCAGAGTGTGGCAGCCATATGGATTATGCCGTGTCCCTGTAAACTAATGAACGGTAATTAATGTTTAACAGAGTTCATATGTGTAATTTTTGGGGGGAGAGGGGGTTTACTTTGTTTTGACTGCCTACTCTGCATCAGCCATAGTGTAGGTGCTGGGGCTTCAATGAGACTCAGCATTGTCAAAACCGGAAAACTAAATGGCATGATACAACTAACTAGCGACAGATCTTGCACCAGTTTACATGCACTTGTTTTTTTGATTGTTTGTTTATTTGTTTGAGGTAAGTCTTTGGGATTATATGGCATTTAATTACTTGTATAAATTTGTATAATCACTACCACCACAATCAAGAGACAGAATTGTTTCATCACTACATGGAAGTTCCTCATGCTGCCCCTTTATTGTTACTGCCTCCCTCCCCACACCTAACCTCTAGCAACTACTTATATGTTCTTTATCTCTTTAATTTTGTCATTTTGAGAATGTTATGTAAATGCAATCATACAGTATGTAATATTTATAAATTAACTTTTTTCACTCAGAATAATGTTCTTAAGATCCAGACAAGTTATTGAGTGTATCAATAGTTTGTTCCTTCTTATTGCTGAGTAGTAGTCCATGGCATGGATGTAGCAAATTGTGTTTAACTCTTCACCTGTTGAAGGTCATTAGCTTTATTTTCCATTTTTGGCTATACAATAAAAGCTGCTATGGAAAATAAAAGAGGAAAGAAAGAAACAACACTGAGTCACTTTTGTGCAGGTATTTTGCTAGCAGTGACCTGAAAAAAAAGAAAGGTTGAGTAGGTTCATTGGTTTTTTTGGTTCCTTTCAATTTTAACATTTTATTTAACCCATTATACCAAGAATATTATAATTTCACACAAAATTGAGATTTTATCATTATTTTCTGGTACATCTTTAAAAATCTGGTATTTTATGCTGACAGCACAACTTAATTTGGACTAGCCACATATCAAGGACTCGATAGCCACACAAACCTAAATTGTATGGGAAGACATTATCCTGCACTTTGCATCCTGGGAATAAACACCACTGCTAAGATGCACACCTGACTTCACCCTTTTTTACCCAAGAACCAGGATTAAATTAAATAGGAGTACTGTGCTCCTTTCCTCAACCATAATTAACAATAACGTGTGCACGCCAACGTGGGGTTATCATGCAGATTTAAAATTAAAGCTACATAGCACATAGCTCTGAACCTGAGACAAGTAAATCCTCAATGAAGGTTTGTGATATTGCTGCTTCTCTTCTTATCCCCATCATGATCAAAATCACAGCATTTCTGATCATCAGGTCCGTTTCCTGCTCAGGTATGAACAATGACTTTGGAAGCTAAGAATGGAAGCAGCAAAGAGCAGAATTCTAAAAGAAAATTCTGAAATCTCCAACAGAAAAAAGGTAACATAAACTTTCTAGGCCTCTGAGCTGAAACTTTGCATACTGATGTTTTCCTGTCTGGCTATATCATTTGTCCTGCTATCTTGATAGTAAAGTAAAAAGTTTCTCCATAATACCTCCTCCACCACCATCTCCCTTGGCACTTACGGGTCTGTGCTGTGTCTCTGCTGGGCCATGACCCAGGAGTTTAGGTCCACTGCATTCACTTGCCTGGTGAATGATGTAGGCTGAGGCCCTGTCCACAGGACTGGGAGCGAGATACTCAGGCATGGATCTCCTGATGCAGGTGACAAGTCTGGGAGGAAAAGACAGATATGAAGCTTCACTGGGACTGGCCGCTGAAGGGCTGGAGGTACTCGCTAATTATTTACTCCCATGTAGCCTTGAGAGATCCTCATGCTGCCCCTTTATTGTTACTGCCTCCCTCCCCACACCTACCCTCTAGCAACTACTTATATGTTCTTTATCTCTTTAATTTTGTCATTTTGAGAATGTTATGTAAATGCAATCATACAGTATGTAATATTTATAAATTAACAGTAGAGGAAAAGGAGAAAAGTGAATGTGCTTAGAAGAGTCTGAGCTTTTTTCTCAGGAGAATGCTCAGCTGTACACTTCGCTTCTGACATCCAGTTTCAAGGATCTTAACATAAAATGCAGATCCCTTTTCTCTTCAATTTATGCCTTTTCACTTTGACATCTGCAAATCTTTTATTATAAAAATTAGGGAGAATTAGGTCTTCTTTAACTAGAATCTGAAACTCCATTTTCTCAGTTAAGATTTCTATCTCTAAAAAGAATTTTGTGTTTCCCTTTTTTAAAGCTATTTTGTAGTTTGTTTGTATACTTATTTAAATGGTAGCATAAGTTCTTTTTTTTTTCATTGATATATGTTGGAAATACTATAAAAGTATGGACTTTTTTATTCACTTATTTATAACTTCCTACTTCTCTTAAATAAACCAGAGCATCCAACAAGTATACTCAAGGTGTCAGCTAGGGCTGCAGTCCTCTCAAATTTGGACTGGAAGAGACCTGTTTCCAAGACCACTCATTTTGGAAAGATAGAGTTCCTGTGGGCTGTTGACCAGAGGCCTTTCTCAGTTCTCTGACATGGGAGAACTCAACATGTCTTTGACTGCCATTAGAACAAACAGATAGGCAACAGAGAAAAGCAGGCCAAGAATATAAAAACCAGTGTCCTTTTGCACCCTAAACTCAGAGGTGACATCTCATCAGTTTAGCCATGTGTTGGTTGGAAGCAATTCAGTAGGCCCAAAACACACTCAGCAAAATGTGTCCAGATACAGGAGGCGGAGGTGACTGGGTGTATATTGGAATTTGCCCACCACACAGGCATCGTCCACTATCAGGACACTGGTCTCTAAACACCATAGAACTGGAAAGATGTGTCTCTGCTTTCCATCATAGTCCACAACCCATCATACCATGATTCTCTCAGCAAAATTTCCCTGCAGATAAACTGGCATATGAGTAGAAATGTCCTCTAATTGGAGTTTCTGCAGACCTGTGCATGTTCCTTCAGGACATGCAGTCAGAATGAGCCAGTATGGTTTCTCTTCCATCTCCAGAATTCCTCCATTGATATCACACCCATCTGCAACCATTCTTTGCCCAAATTCAACAAATGTCCCCAGTGGCTTCTGATTTCTGTTCATTAAGAAGAATTATTCCTATTTTAGGATGTATTTTCTTTAGCTTACTTTGTATTCACCAATTTTAAAGTTTAAAAATTGTGCTTGAGGCCTTTTTCAGTCTTTCAGTTGATAAAGTGAGCTCTTATTGAATGACTTTGTATGGTTGAGTACTTTACAACCTGCTACATCCTAGCCATGCAGTCATCCTGGCTCAGAAGATTCTGTATGAGGAATTTAGCAACTGGTTTGTCATTAACTGGTAAGAAAAAAGTGTGACAAGATGGTGAGGTAGCACATGAATCTCTGTTTCCCCCTCAAAGATCAACAATTAGTTGGCTACTTGTGAACAAAAACAGACCTGGGAGAGCTCAGCACTCCACTTAGGAAGCTTCAGCAATGCAATGGAATAAAACACCTGAGACTCACCACACAACGGAAAGGAAGAACAGCTTCACACATTGTCCTACCACCCAGGCAGGCACCACTTAGCACCAGGAGGGATCTATCTCCCCAGCTACAGAAAGTTGTTACATCATGGTCAAAGAGAGAATAGAGTTTGCAAGCAGCTTCACCAACCTTTTAGTGGGCCATAGGAAGGACGTGTTTCTGCCTCACTCAACTCTGATGATGGCAAAGCTTAGACATAAACACACAGCTAAAAACAAGGAAGAGGTGCAGGGACTACCAGTATCAGCCACAATAGGACATAGGATGGGATTCAATATAGACACAGAGACCAATTGTACAGAGTCAAAAGCCTAGAAACAAACACTTGCATATATGGTCAATATTTAACAAGGAAGACCATGTTGATTTGCAATCTCTAGAGCTTCCGGGGTAAAATTTTAAACTAGTCCTTATGCACAGAGGGCCAAAGAGAGAAACAGATCACTTCAGATTGGTAAATGACAGCTTTCAAGGGTAAAGAATTTACATACAAGCCTTGTCTTGGGCGGCCGCAACACAAGATGATCTACACACCTGCCCAGCAAATAAAAAATTAATGTATAAAAGAGGCCTTATCTGAGTTCAGTCATGTATGACATCCAGATGGTGTCAACACATTAAAAGTTCAAGGCTCTATCTTTGGGCCAGTTTCTAGCTGAGGGTGGGCAAGTAGTATGAACATTCCAAGGAGAGACATAAGGCAAACCGAATCTGATTCTCCAGGTCCAGCTTTTGGGTTAACTGGAAGTCACACCTTCTTAATGACCTCCTCCAATAGACCCAGTCATCACTATTTATAAAACTGCCTAAGAGATTTCAATAAAATCCACAGACATTACCTACATCCTCAAAAATTACTTGAATAATTAGATTTGACAAATGCAAAATTTATATGGAACATATGTAGTAACTGTGGTAAAGAATGTGAAATTAAATAAATAACAAGAGAGTCATGGATTTCAACTGCATACCAGAGTGGTTGAAGAGACTTTCTCATGCATTCATTATGATGTACTAAGGATCCCAGGATAACCTCCCAATTCAGTGAAAGATAAATCAAAAGAAGTGACATTCATATGTGAAGCATGGAGAGGAATAAAAACCATGAGACAAAAAAAGAATGTGACCAAGGATATAGTATTCAGTTTACATGTTTGGTTTTCTGTGTTTTCCAACACATTCCAAAGAGAGTAACACGGATATTAAGACCAGACTGTTTTGCTGTGGAGCCTTCCTAGGACGCTCTTAATGTCCTTGTTCCTCAGGCTATAAATGAAGGGGTTCAGCATGGGGGCGACTACAGTGTACATGACTGAGGTCACCACATCATTCCTGGGGGAAGGCAACAATGCCAATCCAAGGTAAACTCTGATGTCTGTTCCATAAAATAAACAAACAACTGACAGGTGAGAGTGGCAAGTGAGGAAGGCTCTGTACTTCACACCTATTGGAGAAACTCTCAGAATGGAGGAAATAATTTTATAGTAAGAAAAAAAGATTCCTGAGATAGGAAGAAAACCAGAGATGGCGCCAAGAAAATACAAGGCAGGAGAGACAAAGGAGTTGAGAAGGGTCACAGAAGAAATTTGAAATTTTTACATCCTTGAAGCAGGTAAGTTGTAACATTATCAAATTGTGCATCTGGGAGTTTAAAAAGGCTGATGAAAAATGACATTAAAACTAAGAAGCGCAGAGGCATAGGTTAGTGATGACTGAGTAGTGCAGAGGGTGGCAGATGGCCACAAACCGGTCATAGGCCATTACAGTCAGAAGCATACCATCCATACACCCAAGAGGAATCAAAAAAGACACCTGAGTCAGGCAGCCATCATAGTAGATGACTCTGCTATGAGTTTGGATATCTCCAATCATCTTTGGGATGTTGGTAGAGATCAAATAGATGTCAGCTATAGAAAGATTGGAGAGAAAGAAGTACATGGGAGTGTGGAAGTGGGAGTCCACGCTGATGGTCAAGATGATGAGCAGATCCCCTATATGGAAACTATGTACATGAACAGAAAGAGCCCAAAGAGCAGAGACTAAAATTTTAGATAATCTGAGAGTCCCATGAAAAAAAAATTCTGAAACACATGTTATATTTAGTGGTTCTATGTAGCTTGGACAGCTCTTGAAAAGGAAAAGAGGTTTGAAAAAGGAATATGAGTAAATGGGCACACAGCACTGTTTCCAGATTTTGAATTCCAGGAATTGACTTGTGAGGTCATACACTCCCATACCTTCAGCAGTATTTCTCAGCATGACAAATTCATTCTTCTTAAATTTGTTCTCTTATTTATTTCTGTGTTATTTACCTCTTTCACTACATACTTACTTTAGAAAAACTTGACTGAAGAGTAGCAGAAGAACAAGAAGATTAAAGATTTAAAAAATTCATGATCATAGGAAAATATAGCATACTTCTTTTAAAAAATATAGAATAGAAATTACCCTTCCTCCTTTAAGAAAAAAAATTTTAACTTAAAGAAATTCAGAAGTAGCTAAAAATATATTATTTTATACAAATGCAATGCTGGATAGTTCTTTTATATAAAATATCTTAATACTCTGTACAAGGCAGGACTGTGTAAACTAGATTTTAAATTCAGTTGAATGTTCAGAAACAAAATATTATTATGTGATAGTTATCTTCATGAATTTTGTCATTCTTTGGTGTGCTCTTTCCTTCTTCATGGAAATAAGTGCTCACATGTGAGAGTTTTCCTTTAAAATTATTTTTATATAATTTTTATCATTGGCTTTATTATACTTCAAATTTTGTTATATGTAGTTTAGTTAAATTACATTAACTAAATGTAAATGATACTGTATAATATGTATTTATACAGTATCAATAACTACAAAGATGGCATTAGTGGGCAGAGAATCTGACCATGATTAAACAATAATAAAATTTAAGAAACACTTGAAATTTGTTATGTCATTCTGAGTTATTTTTATCAATTCTATACAATATTCATAAAATATTTGGTGTTTGGGATGGTTGTTTGCTTTTTTTGGACTCTATTCTGTAATGGAATGATAAAATTGCTTTATTGTTTTTCTTTTTCCAAGTTTTATTAAAGTATGATTGATAAAAATTATATATATGTACATATATGGTAAAGCATAAAGGTTTTTTTATAGTACAACATGATGATTTAATACATATATACACTGTGAAAAGATTACTACAATCAAGTTAATTAATACATCCATTACTTTATATAGTTACTGCATGTGTGTGCATGTGTCTGTGTATGCATGCTGAGAACACCTAAGAGAATCTACTCTCTTAATAGATTTCTAGTATACAATACAGTGTTATTAGCTATAGATTCCATGCTGTATCTTAGGTCTCCAGAACTTATTCATCTTATAACTGAAACTTAGTACTCTAACCAATATATTTCCATTCTTTCCACCCCAGCCCCTTACAACCATAGATCTACTCTCTGAGTCTATGAGTTAGATTTCCTGAAATTCCACATATAAAATCATACTGTGTTTGTCTTTCTGTGCCTGACTTATTTCTGTAATCATAATATGCACCAGTTTTATCCATATTGTCACAAATGGCAGAGTTTCCTTCTTTATATGGCTGAATAATATTCCATTGTGTATAAATGTAGATAGATGGTAGAAGATAAATGATGAACAGATAATAGATAAATCATAGACAGATAGGTACATAGGTAGGTAGATAGATTCATAGATGATAGATAGATAGATAGATAGATAGATAGATAGATAGATAGATTTGCTTTATCTATGCTGTCAATAGATACTTTAGTTGTTTCCATATATTGCTATTGTGAATAATACTGCAATGAACATGGAAGAGCAGATACCTCTTTGAGATACAGATTTCATTTTTTTCATATATATATATATATATATATATATATATACCCAGAGATGGGATTGCTGGACATATGGTAGTTCTATTTTTTATTTTACATTTTTAATTAAATTTATCACATGACATTGGTTAATTATATAGGTTTCAAGTGTACAATTCAATAATACATCATCTGTATATTGCATTTTCTGTTCACCACACTACTCAAATATTTTATTACCATAAAACTGATGTCTGTGTCTATGACTTTTTGTTTGTTTGCCTTTTCATCTGTTGCTTTTAGTTTTATATCTCACGTATGAGTGAAATTATATGGTTCTCATTTTTTTTCTGACTGACTTATTTTGCTAGCGTGATACTGTCAAGATCTAACCATGTGTTTGACAATGGCAATATTTCATCTTTTCTTATGGATGTGTAATATTCCATTGTATATGTGTGCCACATTTTACATTTATTTTAATAATATCCTGTAGTTTCAGTATATAGGTCCTTAACATCTTTTTTTAAGTTTATTCCTAAGTATTGTAGTCTTTTTGTTTCAGTTGCAAAAGGAATTGATCTTTTTTACCACTTTTTTTCCTGAAATTTCATCATTAATGTATAGCAATGCAATGTATTTTTGCACATTGATTTTGTATCCTGAACTTTACTGTATTTGTTTATTGTTTTTTGGCTTTTTTCAATTTAAAAAAATCATATTTTCTGCAAAAAGTGAGAATGTAACTTCTTCATTTCCAATGTGAATGCCTTTTATTTCTCTTTTTTGCCTGATTGCTCTTGCTAGGACTTCCGATACTACTTTGAATAATTGTGGTGAGAGTGGGCATTCTTTTTCTGTTCCTTATCTTATAGGAAAAGCTTTGAGTTTTTCACAATTAAGTATGATATTAGCTTAGGGGTTGTCATACATGGCCTTTGTTCTGTTGAGGTACTTTCCCTTTATGGACTTTTTTTTAGGAATTTATGACAGATGCCACAGAAATACAAAAGATCATACAAGAATACAGTGAGAGATTCTATGCCACCAAATTCAATAACCTAGAAGAAATGGATAAGTTCTAGAAATTAATAACCTTCCTAGACTGAATCATGAAGAACTGGAAAGTATAAAAAGATCAATCAACAGTGAGAAAATTAAAAAGGTAATCAAAAACATTCTAATAAATAAAAAAAAGTCCAGTATCAGATGGCTTCATTGGTAAAATATACCAAATAAGAACAGGCAATCCTTTCTAACTCATTCTATATTACCCTAATACTAAGACCTGGTAAAGATAACAAACAAAAAGAAAACTATAAACTAATTTCTCTGACTGATACAGATGCAAAAATCCTTTAAAAAATACATCAAATTGAATACAACTATACATTAAAAAGATTCTACAACACAATCAAGTATGCTTCATTCTAGGGGTTCAAGGATGGTTCAACATACACAAATTAATCTATGGAATGGACCACATAAATAAAATAAAAGATAAAATTATATGATCATAGTAATGGAGGTAGAAAAATCATTTGATAAGATAAGGCATACATTTATGTTAGTTCTATTTTAATTAGTAATTTTTAATTTTTAAGGAACCTTCATACTTTTTCTTGTAATGTCTGTACCATATTCATTCCCACCAACAGTGCACATGGGTTCCCTTTTCTCCACATCCTTGCCAACACCTTTTTATGACAGTTATTTAATTAGCTATAAGATGCTTTAGAATGTAATTTGCCTTTACAAGATGGTTAGTTATGTCAAGGAACTTTTTCTGTCTGTTGGTTTCCTTTTTCTGGTCATAAAATCTCCTATTCATAGTTGAGGAGTTTAGCACCAGGGGAAGCCCCACAGCCAGTTTTAAGACCCAGACTTCTTACCTAGCTAACAGATTTTCATGTCAATTCTTTATGATACATGGACTGTGATTCTCTTACTTCAGCTGCCTGAAGGTGATTTATATACATTATTTTGGCAGTTTTACACTGTGATATGAGAAAAAATGCAAATAGAACAATGTAAATGTATCTGGGCAGTTTCCTCATCTTTAAAATTAAGATAATAATTTAACCTACCATATAGGATTATTATAAATGTAAACTTTTTTGATATTTATTTATTAACTTTTTAAATCAAGTTTATTAGGGTAACATAGGTTAATACAATTAAATAATTTTCAGGTGTACGTTACAATTTGACATCTGTATATTCTGCTGTGCGTCTACCACCCAAAGTCCAGTTTCCTTCAGCTACCATATTTTATCCCCTTTACCCACTTCATCCTCCCTCTAGCCCCTTGTATTTGACCCCCTTTACCACGTCTACCTCCCCACTCCTCTCCCACTCCTTACCATTTGGTAAAATCTAGTCTATAGTCCATGAGTCTCTTTGTTTGTCCTGTTCATTTGTGGCTTTTATGTTTATATCGCACATATCAGTAATATCATGTGAATTTCACCTTTTTCTGTCTAGCTTATTTCGCTTAGCGTGATTACCTCAAATTCCATACATGTTGTAGCAAATGGCAGTATTTCATCTCATCTTATGGCTGAGTACTATTCCATTGTATATATGTACCCACAGCTTCTTTAGCCAACAATCTGTGATAGGACACTTCAGTTACTTCCATATCCCGGCCACCGTGAATAGTGCTGCTATGAACATCGGTGTGCAAATATCTTTTTGCATATGGGTTTTTAAATCTTTGGAGTAAATACCCAGTAGAGGGATTTATGGATTGTATGGTAGATCAATTCTTAGTTTTTTGAGGAAACTTCATACTGTTTTTTTATAGTGACTACCAATTTGCAGTCCCGTCAGCAGTGTATGATGATTCCTTTTTCTCTGCATCCTCTCCAGCATTTTTCTTTCTAGTCCTGTTGATTATAGCCACTCTAACAGGTGTGAGATACTATCTCATTGTAGTTTTGATTTGCATTTCCCTAATAGCTAGCGATGTTGAGCATCCTTTCAAATATCTGTTGGCCTTTTGAGTGTCCTCTAGGAAGAATTGTCTGTTCAGGTTCTCTGCTCATTTTTTGATTGGATCATTTTCTGTTTTGTTGTTATTGAGTTGTATGAGTTCTTTGTATATTTTGGATATTAGGCCCTTACTGAAGGTGTTGCTTGCAAATATATTTCCCATTCAGATATTTGTCGCTTTACCTTGTTCACGATTTCTTTTCTGAGCAGAAGCTTCTTAGTTTGATGTAGTCCCATTCACTTATTTTTGCTTTTAGTTCTCTTGCTTTTGAGGTCAAATTCATAAAATGCTCTTTAAGTCCAAGGTCCTTGAGTTTAGTTCCTATATTTTCTTCCATACATTTTCTTGTTTCAGGTCTCATGTTCAGGTCAATAATCCATTTTCAGTTAATTCTGGTGTGTGGTGATAAACTCTGGAGGTTTTTTAAACTGCAGCTACATGAGTTCCAGATGCAGAGGTTGCAATTCAGCAGGTCTGGAGTGCAGGCTGAATATTTGCATTTATAAACTCCCAGATGATGCTGATATTGCTGGTCCAGGGATCAGTGAGGAAGTTGGAAAGGAATAGAAGAGACTAAATAATGAAGGATTTTATGGACCTTGGCAAAGAGTTCAGATTTTAGTTTAGGAGTAACACAAAATGACTGGAAGTTTTTAAGTAGAGAAGTTACAACTTCTGATGACTCCTAAAAAATCAATCTGGCTTCTATGTAAAGAAAGACACAGTGAATATTTGGAAGCTATTTAGAACACTCTTGCAAGAGCAAACTGTTTATATGAGCTGTTTTAGAAGAACAGGAAAAAAATCATATAACTAAGGCAGTGTTGCTCCAATAATTTAATTGCTCTGATATGCAGAAAGGAAAAGAGATACTACAATGACAAGATTTGGTGGTGGTTAGAGGAGCTAGTGAATTGGAAGAGAGTAAATTTCTATTTCTGAGAATCTGAGCACCTACATGCTAATGGATTTTGACAGTGGAAACAAGAATAGAGTTAAGTAGGGTGTCTGCCAGCATGAATAGTGAAAGG
>PVKZ01008990.1:0-12976 GCA_004027375.1 Macroglossus sobrinus
TCACTCCCTGATTTCAGGACTTATAAAGCTACAGTAATCAGGACAGTGTGGTATTGGCATAAAGACAGACAAAGAGATCAACGGAACAGAATAGAGAGCCCAGAAATAGACCCACATAAATATGGACAACAGATTTTCGACAAAGGTTCAAAGGCAATTCAGTGAAAAAAGGATAGTCATTTCAACAAATGTTCTGGAACAACGGAACATCCATATGCAAAAAAAGAAAAAAAAAAAGAAAAGATTCTTGATCTATACCTTGCACTATATAAAAATATTAATCCCAAACAGACTTGAATGTAAAACTTAAACATATAAAGCTTTTAGAAGAAAACAGAAGAAAGCCTTATAACCAAGGGTTAGGCAAAGATTTTTTAAATATGGCACCAAAAGCAACATTCATAAAAGAACAAATTGATATAAATTGGACTTAATTCAAATGAAAAACTTCTATTTTTTTTTGAAACACATTGTTAAGAGACTGAAGACAAATCACAGACTACTATAAAATAGTATCCAATAAAGGAGTTGTATTAAAAAAATAAAGAACTCTAAAAAGTTAATCATAAGAAAACATAACCCACTTAAAAAAGGGGCCAAATATTTGAACAAACAGACAGATGCTTATTTTATTTAATAAGTTTATATGTTTCTTTTTGGATGGCCAATAAGCATCTAAGAAAATGCTAAAATCATTAGTCATTAAGGAAAGGCAAGTTGAAACCACAGGGAGATTTTGCTGTAGACCTATTCGAGTGATTAGAATTAAAAAGATGGACCATGCGAAGTGTTGGCAGAGATGTGAAGCAACTGGAACTCCCATGCATCGCTGGTGGATATGTAAGCTAGTACAACCATCCTGGAAAACAGTTTGGCAGCTTTTAGCAAAGTTAAATATTCAACTGCCATATGACCCAGCCATGCTACTCTTAAATGTTTACCCAGAAGAAAAGGAAATATACGTTCTTACAAAGACTTATATTTGAATTTTTTTTTTGAATGGAAGAAGTAAAAAAAAAAAAAAAAAAAAGGACATAATTCTATTAGTTTTCTGGGGCTGCCATAACAAAGTGCCATAGACTGTCTGGCTTAAACAACAGAAATTTATTTGTTCATAGTTCTGGAGTCTGGAAGTCGGGTATCAATGTGTCAGGAGGTCTGCTTTCTCTTGAGGCCTCTCTCCTCAGCGTGTAGATGGCTTTTCACTGGTGGCTTCACATAGTTGTGCCTCTCTGTGTGTGTCTGTGTCCTGTCTCCTGAAGGACACCAGTCATATTGGATTAGGACTCACCCTCGTGATCTCATTTTAACGTAATCACCTCTTGAAAGGCCCTGTGTCCACATACTGTCACTTTCTGAGGTCCTGGGGGTCAGGACTTCAAAATGTGAATTTTGGGAGGGACACAATTCATCCCGTAACAATACTGTATGATGGCATTTATGTAAAACCAGAAAATGCAAGCCGATCTTCGGTGACAGAAAGCAGATCAGTGGTTGCCTGGGGGTGAGGGAGCAGAAGGGATGGGACGACGAGATGACGAAGGGAACCTTTGGGAACCTTTGGGGAGTGATGGATATGTTCGTTATCTGGATTGTGGAGACGTTTTTATGGATGTAAACATATATCGAACATGATCAAATTGTGTGCGCTTTTTATCACGTGTCAGTTATACATTATATCTTAATCAAACTATTTTTAAAAGACAATTTCAGGAATTTAATTCAAGAAAGCAGTCTCCTCCAAGTGTCCTGGGCCTGGTACCCTTCCAGCTCCATCCCGTTCACAGATGTCTACTAGGACACGTGGGGTCAAGAGGTTCCTCCGCGCCTGCCCACCACCTCTCAGGCCCGTCCCCCACGTCACCTGCTTTCCCACAGCCCTGCAAACCTGGGACGATGGGGAGGCCTCACTCTTGTGGTTGTGTCATATCGTACGAGACTGTTGACCTTATGATAGGAAGACACAAGCCCTCAGCGTCTCTTGCATAGCCAGAGCTTCCTCTGGCTGGTGGCGGAAGGAGGAGTCGAGGGATGCAGAGCATGAGAAGGTCCAAATTGCTGCTTTGGAGGTGGCAGGCCCAGGTGAGCAGGAAGGTGGGTGCCTCGAGTTGCTGAGGGCAACGCCCTGCTGACTGCCAGCAAGAAGATGGGACCTTGGTCGTTGCTGTAGACTGAATGTTTGTGTCCCCTAAACTCATATGTTGAAAACTCAGTAAAAAAAATATGTGCCACAAAAGTAACAGTAAGACAAAGGCGACCAGGGTGAGAGCTGTGGGCCTTGCGAAGATGAACGCCTGGGGACGGAACCCTCAGCTCAGTCTCTGCCCTCCACGCCCATGTCACCGCCTGGGAGACGACTCTCTCCCAATGCCGCCTCCGAGGCTCTGAGCCTAAGAAAGCTCAGACTTTTCTGCTCCACTGAAAATACAAGGGTGTTTTCCAGTTTGATTGTTTGTGTTCTTTTACTTCCAGGAAAAAAAGAAAGAAAGAAAGAAAGAGAAAGTAAAAGAGGAAAGGAAGAAAAAGAGGAAGGAAGGAAAGAAGGAAGGAAGGAAGGAAGGAAGGGAAAGAAAGAAAGAAAGAAAGGAAGGAAGGAAGGAAGGAAGGAAGGAAGGAAGGAAAAGAAAAAAAGAAAGAAAGAAAGAAAGAAAGAAAGAAAGAAAGAAAGAAAGAAAGAAAGAAAGAAAGAAAAGAAAGAAAAGAAAGAAAGAAAATCCAGAATTTGGTGCATTAAGGCCAGAAAGTATATGCCACTTTCAGAGCTTCTCCAGCGGGATGAATGACGTCATGCAGGAATCTTCAGGACTCTTTCTCAGGGTCCCTGCTGGGCCTTTGGGAGGGCCCAGGCTCGAGGATGATGCTCTGTAGGTGACGGGAGCACGGCCACCCCCAGGTGTCAGGGTGCGTCCCAGTCCTGCTTGCCTAATTCCAGGAGTCTGTGGCCCATCCCTCTGAGGAATTTCAGAACGCTGGAGGGCTCCCACCACCTGAATAACGCATGTGGCAGAGGGAGAAATTCCTTTGGGATCTCCAGTGACTCCGGGCTCACGCCCAGAGTGCCCCTTATCAGCGCGACACAGAGAATCAAGTCCTTTGCCCTGGATGGAATCTCGGTCTGGGCCCTGGAAACACCGGGCGTGTGGCTCCGAGCCTGGAGGGGCTCCCGCAGCAGCATCGGGGCTGCGTCCAGAACCCGCTTCCTCTCGGCTTCAGGTCGGGGGGCCGGGAAAGGACAGACCCGTCTTTTTCCGCCTTTCACGAACTTCCACTTGACCTAGAAGACGAGTCCTGCGTGGTGCTGGGTCGTTCCAAGACCAGGCGCTTTTACAAGTGTGTGGCATCTGTTTCTAATCTTCCCTGGAACTTTCTAGAATCCGAGAAGTGCTTTTGTCCCAGATAGACAGAGATGCTTGGTTCTTGGAGGTTTCCTCCTGTCTGCCCAGTCCTTACCCCGGAGGAAAACCCTGGGCCACGCTGCGATGGCCGGCCAGGGTGTGCTATGGCTTCCTTCCCTGGGTAGCTGTGGGCAGCGTCTTGGGGACCACGAGACCTGAGCCCCTTTTGGCGGGCTGGCTTCCCGTGATCCCAGCCCCTCATTGGTCTATTCGTCTCTCACTGGGATAAATCCCTCCCTCCCCACCCGACCCCAAAAAATCTAAACAAGCTTTTCCAAGATCCAGCCACATCAGCTCCGCGTTGCGCCAAGGCCTCGCGCAAAGCTCTGCATCTCGCCTTTTGCGCGGAGATGGGAAGCGGGTAGGCGCACCTGGAGAAGGCGGCGCACGGCAGGTGCCGGCGACTCGGGCGCGCCGGCCCGCGCCCGCTAGAGGGCGCCACACTCCTCCTTTACCGCTCTCGGTATCCCGCATCCGCAGCGCAAACCTCAGGCAAGGGGACGGATGATGATGATGGGTGAGAGCCTTCCAGGTCCTCCCAGGCCCGCGGGGTCGCCGCGACCTGTAGGCATCGCGGTTTCCCAACTTTATGCGAAAAGCACAGCTGGCCTGACAACGGCTCTTCCATCAAATAACTAAACGTGTGCACTGAACGACAGCGGGAGATGACAAACTGAGTTTCCTTCTTGGTTTCCATTTTGGTTTCCATTCCGTTTTATGACTCAGAAACGATTTTCCCCTTTTCCAGCGACAGCTTCTATCCCCCTGGGGGCCTCGAGGGGCGAAGAGATTCTGAGAAAGCGGGTCTACACGGACCCTGCTAATCCCGGGGGCAGCTGCCACGCCGAGCAGCTGCGGCAAGACGTTTGTCCTTCTTGGTGACTCGGTCATCGTAAGGAGACCACGAGGGAAGCCCTCAGCCACGCGCACGGGGAGGGTTGTCCAGGGACCGACCTTCCATGCTCACCGCTCTCCCTGTCCACGGGGCCCCATGAGGGAAAGCTGCTCAGACATTTGGGGGGAGCCAGCCCGGGGGTCCTGAGAGGGTGACAGGTGAAGTCCTCCCACCCCCCCCATCAGACAGGGATTCCAACTCTCCCGCCAGGTGAGTGAGCAAGGGTGGAGGGGGTTGTGCCACACAGCGGTGTGCGCGTGCACCTGTGCGAGGTCACGGAGATGCGAATGGGCGTGGCCCCCGCTCCGCCAGTTCCGCCGGCAGGTGCGGGGTTCACCCTGGCGCCGCAGAAGCCCACACCCTAGAGCGGCCCACCGCCTCGGCGCGTGGGTCCGCGTTGCCGCCACGTTCCCCGGTGGCCAGTCTCGCCGTGCCTCCCCACCCGTGGCCGGTCCCACCAGCGACAGGCTCCCGGCCGCACCCGGCTCCACGTCGCCATGGTGCCCGCAGCTTCCCCCACCCAGCCCCCCACCCTCCTGCTCCAGGGAGCCTGGGACACGGGGTGGGGCCGGGGAGGGAGGCCTCACCATCTCCCCACTTTAGTTGCCCAGCCCCCAGGCCACTGTTGGAAGGGGCGGGGCCCTGCATCTCAGAAGCATCTCTGGTTTCTTTGGGGGCCTCTAAGGGTCAGCTTGGCCTTTTGTCCCCCGGAGACCTGTGTTCTGGCCACCAGTGCCCCTGATGGGGCTGGCCGCTGTGCATGCTGGTCCTTCAGCCTGGTCTGGGCAAGTTTTTACCCTTTGACATTTTCACCAGGGAGGTTTCATGTGGTGAAGATGGGGCGGGGAGGTGACAGAGAGCGTGATGCTTGGCTCGTTCTGAGAGAGAGGTCAGAAAAACCCCTCGTTCCCCGCCTTGGCCCTCCTGCCCGCACGGGCACCTTGCTCTGTAGGCGTCGTGGGCAAACAGGGGATGGAGAGGTGCACGCTTGGCCTGGGGTGACCCTCAGGTTCCTCTCCCTGGGGCCAGCCATTTTTTTTCTCCTTTTTAATGGGAAGGACTCAGTGTTTCCAGCTTCTCACCTTGCCAAGTAAAAAATCTTAAGGCCAACGGCCACAAACTATTCTAATCATTGTTTAAAAAGAAGGCTCTTCCCTCGGAATTATTTCATCTCACAATAAATGACCAGCGAATGGCCTTTATACGGAGTCGATTTAGCTTTGTGAAACCTCGCTGCCTTTGTCCTTGTGTTTTCTTGTTTCACTGCTTGTCAGATCGCAGCCTGCCCTGAGGACCTGGGGCCTCTCTCTCACCCACCTTCCCGCCTCCAGCCTCCACCTTGGGCCTCTGGGGAGACTTGACATTGCATTTCACAAGGACAGTTGCACCAAACTGCCTGGTCGCCCTTGGGGCATCCAGCCCTCTCCGCTAACCCCTGACCAAGCCACATGGGCATGGGGCAGACACAGGTATGAGAGCAGGAAAGGTCTGGATTGACGCTGAAAACCTTTGAAGCATCCCAAGGAGCAACCAAGAATTTGAATCGAACCCGTAAGGAAGGGTCAGGAGCCCCCCGGGACTTTTCAGCAAGTTCCCCATCCTTGCAGGAGGACAAGGTCCAGTGAGAACGTGACACCCACCCGGGACTGAGAGGGAGGAGGCTGCCCCCGGAAAGGCTCTCTGCTGAGAGCCGTCCACGTCCGCTGGTCCAGCTCTCTCCCTGCCGCCTGGGCTATGGCTCTGCCAGGCTCTTCTCGTGCACGGCTCATGAGACAAGCTCAGCCCGCGTGGGTGCCTCTTGGCATCCGTCTCCTCATCCTCCAAACATTTGTATTTCATCCTTCCCCTCGACGGCTTCCCTTTCTATCTTCCTCATTTTATCATTGCTCTCCTCCCGCCCTCCTCACCCCCCAACACTCAACCTATGACTCCTTCCTCTCTGACCTCCATCAGCTGGCATCTCTGAAACCTACCAGCTAGCCCAGGAGGGTTAATCCTCGCCTTATAAGGTCATCTGGAAGAGCATTTTTTCCTGTCCTGTCTGCTCCCAGCCCACACAGACACGTTTCATCTCTGTCTTTCTACACAGAGAGTGCAGCCACCCCGGCGAGCAAGAAGTTAAACACCCAACTGCAGTGCCCTGGCTTAAGGCTTTTTTCCTGTGAAAGAAAAAAGTTATTCCATGACTCTTGTCAAAGATGGTAAGGCAGACTGCAGTCAACGGGGGCCATGGCAACAGCCGTAGGGACACAGCCATGGTTGGATCTTGCCGTGAGGGAGAGAGAGTGGGTTCGACTCCCCATCCAGCTCTGGTGAGCGGGACTTTATATAGAGGAGTCAATGGTTGGAAATTTCTAAGAGGAAACATCAGGAGTTAGAGGGTTCTGGCTAAACTGACCTACCGGGATTCTTGCTAAAGAGTGGTCAGCCGTCCCCTGGGAGACAGTGGACGGGGCACCGGATCCGAGCTTGAGGTGAAGAGTTCTTGCTGAAGCGACTTAGCAGGGTTCTCGCTAAATTTGGCTTTTACAGGGAAGGGCCCAGACGGATCTAAGTGAAGGTTCAGGAGCCCGAAGGAGTTTGGTGGAGTGAAGACTTTCTGTTCTCCAGTGTTTTTGTCCCAAGGATCAGACTTATTTTTCTCGTCCCCTACGGTGCCAAGTATAAACGCAGTCACGTGATGGCTCCGTAACCCGTGGTGGGGGAACCGTAGGGGACCAGTGTTCTTCTTAGGACACAAAAGGTCTTTGTTTAGGAGAGTCCTCAGCTAAGGGGCGAGAGGCCAGGTCCTCAGAAGGAGGAGATCAGAAAACAGAACCAAGCCCCCAAATGACAAACCCTTGGGCATCATCACAGAATAGGTTTTTGGGGAGACAGGAGGGGGAAGAACCCAGAGGTCGACAAAGAGGTAAGAAGTGGAGCGAAGGCCGGAATCGAGTTGGCAAAAATGGCTTAAGGATGTTTAAGAAACACGAAAAGGCTCATATTTAGTTTCAAGTTGTTTACATTTGTGAACTTGTTCCATCTTCCCAAACCCTCCGTGAGAACACACAGAAACATTATTATTATTATTATTATTATTATTATTATTATTATTATTTTACTTGGTTTTCAAATCAGAGGAGCGAGGCCGAGGCTGCACCCACCCTGGGGTGATGCTGGGGCAGAGGTAAAGCCACAGGCAGAACCGAAGCAGGGACCAGGCCGGACCTGGACTGCGGGGCGAGCAGCGGCCAGGAGACGGTGGATACGATGATACCTCGGGGAGGATGGAGACCCGCCCAGGGTGCTGGAGGGGGACGGTGCGTCCAGCTGCCACCTGACACGCATCTAGTTTGCGGGGGGACTCGTCCTGTGGAGGGTCTGCCTGCCACCCGCAGACAGGGATGCAGCTCCGAACCCGCTCTTTCGCACGCATGCTCAGAGCACTGACCGGGGGCCCGCTGTGCTCCGCAGGACACCGGAGCCTCCGGGGCCACAGTCCCCCATCGTTCCCCGAGGTACCTACCGCTTGCTCTTCCTAGAAAGCTCTGTCTGCGCCTCTTCTGAAGGCCAAGGCCGCCTAAGCGCACATTCCCAGTCACAGACAATGCCCCTTCACAGCCCGGCCCCAGCTCACCTGTGCAGCCCCCGCCTCGGGAATCCTCAGGAAGCCCCCCTAGCCCCAGACCACATCTGGTTCCTGGAAATTCCCAGAATGCCCCAGGCGGGCTGCGGCGTCTCCCCACGCCGAGTTCCATTGCCGCCGATGTGATGGCGACTCACCTGCCATCCTTCTAGGACAGGTGAGCGCCCACTGGCCTTGTGGGTGCCCGTGACCTCTGCACCCCTGCCCCCTCACAGTCCCCACCCCCCACACTGCTGCCCCAGGCCAGCAGCTCCCTTGTCTCAGTCCTGGTGGCATTCCCATGGCGCTCTCAGCTGGCGTGGGGGGTGGGCGGACCGGGTCATCGTCTCCATTTTCACGAGGGGTCTCCTGGGCTGTAACAAAGAGGGGGAGAAAAGGCTCTTATTTGTCTCACTGCCCACCCAGCACCTGGCACCCAGTCGGCGTCTGCTGGGTTCACCTGTCTAGACAGTGAGGGTGAGAATGTTTTCACCTGAGCACCTGGAGAATTCCCCGCCCCCATGTCGGGAGGACAGGAATGTCACCCATGGCTGCAGCCTCCCCTCTGGCTGATTTTCATCCAACTCCCAGTATAAATAGCTTCCTTTCTCCCTATCAGAAAACATCTGCTCCCACTGGCTGCCCAGTCCTGCACCAGCACTATAAATATCCTGGCTGGGACCAGCCCGCTTTGGCACGGGCGCCAGGGGAACTTGGAAAGACGGGACACCAGGCGCGATGAGGGCAGTGGGAGTGAAGAAGCAAACGTTGCTCAATCCCCCTCTTCTTGCACCTCCAGGAGGCACAGGCCGAGGCCGCTTCCCACGTGGCCGTGGCTGGAAACCCCCTGCAGGATGCCTGGGAACGCGGCAGAGACGGAGAAAAGTCAGCTACTCCTGGTCTGCTGGTTTTCAACACACTGTCTGGTGCAAAGACCCAGCTCATCTCTCACCCGCCCAGACCGAGGCGCGGCTTGGAACTAACTCAGCGCGATGCAGCCGAGCGGTTCCAGCAGGATCCTCGCAGGATTGGAATATGACATCGCTGTGAAAGGAGTTGCTTTTTCAAGTGTTTTTAAAAAAGGAATCGTGTAGTTCTATGCTCCTGGAAGCCACCTTCGATGCTGGAAGAGCTGAAGGCCTGTCTCCCACGTGGGACTGCGCTCTGCACGGAGCCTAGTGTTTGGAAGAAGGGTCCTGGGGGAAAAAAAATGGGGTTCTATCTAAAAACTCCAACTGCACCATCACACGCCACGTTGGTGAAACCGGGGTGGGGTGCAGACAGGGTTTGTGGGTGCGCTGGGATGAAAACTTTTTTTACTCTCTAGGGCCCATTCAATGCGCCCTGGTTTCTTCTCAGCCCCGCCCCGCCCCGCCCCCGCCCCGGCCCCGCCCCCGCCCCCAGCCCCGCCCTCACGCCCCTGGTGACATCTCCGATAGCTATGGGACCTTCCGGTGCAGGTAAACACCAAGCACTCTGGTCACTTCGCGTCCACAGGGTCCCTGTGCAACAGGGTCCATCGAAGTTAACCTTCTTCCTACCCAGCTGGCTGCTCCCAGCTGGAAGCCTGTGGCGGGAGAGGGGGGAGGGGCCCTTCTCGAAGCATCCTCGGGGAGTCCGGGTTCTCCAGAGAAGCAGAACTGGTAGGAGTGCATCTATACTGACGATAAAGGATTGGCCTCCGAGGATCGCAGAGCGGGGAGAAGTCCAGGATTTGCAGTCGGCAGGCGGGAGACCCAGGAGAGCCGGTGGTGCAAGTTTCAGCCCCAGGCCAAGTCCAAGGGCAGGAGAAGCCGGATGTCTCAGCTTGGACGGCGGGGCGGAGAGAGACTTCCTCTTCACTCAGCTTTCTGTTCTATGCGGGCCTTTAGCGGTGCGGGGAGGTCCACGCCCGAATGCTCGAATGCTCATCTCGGTCAGAACCCGCCCCCCACTCCCCGGCAGACACACCCGGGATAATGTCTGGCCCAATATCTCGGCACCCTGTGGCCCAGTCAAGCTGACAGGTGAAATTAACCCTCACTCTAAGTTTCCCCCACATTTTCTGTCTACCCTTCTCCCTCCCGCTGATGGGGCTGCCTCAGCTCTGCGAGGGTGAAGTGCTGAGAGGGGCACCCACATAATCGGCCAATGCTACCTTTGGTCACAGAAAACATCTAGAACTGACTTTTTCTCCTGAGAGGGGCTTTGGGGATTCTTGGAGACTTCCTTGTGAGCTGGGGGACTTCTCACCTGTGGTTCTCTTGAGGGGACCAGGACATGTGAGAGTACCTTTGTTCAGCCCCTCTCTCCCGGCAGCCCTCTGGGGCCAGCTCATTCCCATGGCCCACATCTGGTCCACGAGCAAACACCAGGTGGGTGGGACTTTGGACCCAACTAACTGTGCAGCCGCCTCTCCCTGTCCTGACTTTACCGCTTCTTGCTGTTAAGGTTCCTCAGGCATGTGACAGACACCACGCGTCTTGTCCTTAAGCTCCTAGGTATGCATGTCACCTCTGAAGGTCCTTCTGAAGTCCTTGTCACCAGGCCTCCTCCTCTCATCCTTGGTAGGGGGGAGAAAGGAAGTGCCCAGCATCCAACGACGCTGTTCAAAGGAATCATCTGATTTCCAATCTCCCCCTCTCAGTATCGTCACCCTCTAACCTGGGGACGGTCACAGGGTCTCAGATGGCTCTTTGGAGAAGCTGCTCTAGCGCCTCGCTGTGGAACATGGAAGTAGTTGGCACCTACTGGTTTGTTCTCTGCCTTAGAACCTCCACCAGAACTGAAACAGAATCGGTTTCCAGCACCTTGTGTCATTCGTGTTAGCTGAGACAAGCAGGCCAGCCGTTCGTGTCAACAGCACGGCTTGTCTTCTTCGGTTTAGTGATGCTCCAGGCATTTCCAGTGTCCTGCTCTTGCCATAGTTACACCTCATGGCCATCAGTGGCTGCGACAGCTCCAGGAATCACGCCCACCCTCAAGGCAAGAAAAAGGGGGCAAAGCATTGCCAATTCCCTTCCGGAGGGATCTCCAGACGGGTCCATGCACGTGTCCCTTGGCAGAACTGGGCCAAATGCAGTTGGCTGTGCCAGCCAGCGTGGAGATGGGCAAGATGGAGGGGGGAGGGAACGTACCCTAACAACTAACAACGCCAGTTAGTGTCTGTCTCACTGAGCAGCCTACCTCAAGCAAGACGATGACTGTGCTTAGAAGAACCCTTTCTGATATTATCAATCATTCATGGATGCTCACGAATAATGCTGCATGGATAAGATGCTACACATAGGCCAGTTCGGTTCTGTTCTCAAGGGGCTCATTCTGCTTTTTAGTGTAGTCCCTACGCATTATATATATATATTTTAACCATCACTGTTGATGTTTATAAGTTAGGGTGGCATTTCAACCGTGGCTCAAGAACACTCAGATGTTACACGGTGACCTGGATGTCCTGGGACGGGACAGACGCCTGGTGTCAAGGCATAAAAGTGTGTGTCCAACCATTAGGACAGAAGAGGCAGATGCTTTGCAACCGCTGACAAAACACTGGCATCGCCTTAATATATAGGTTTTTCTTTCAGGCAAATTTAGTTTGTAATTGGTTCTATGTAGACCCTTCTAGATAGAATTGCTGTGTAGTCTGTAAGTAATTGAATTGCTAGTCTAAAATTAGTGTTTCGGTTAGATTTCTCGAAGGGATCAAATGATTTCCTGAAAGTAGGCTGGCTGGCTACGCTTTTAGGCTCATTCAGCGCTTTTAATGCTAAGTTACTACTTCAATTCACTAAATCTTGTCCTTCAAAGTTCCCCGGCTGGGTGACACGTCAGCACCAGGAAGAATCTGGCTGATGATGTGACAAGAGCCTTTTAAAAGCTATCGATGATGACGGTATTAGGTTTGGAAGGGGTGTCCTTCCCACTTCCGGGAGGACCACCAAGCAGATGCAGGAATCAGAGACAATGGAGATTGGGATGCTAGTGTTGTAATTTTTACACAGCTGTTTGTAGGACACGGCCGAGGTCTGTGGGCAAGTGAGCTGGCGTATGCTGCACCCCTGAGTCGGATGTGCTGATTTACCCCGTCTGGTTGAGAGCTGGCCAGCTGACCAGCATGCTCTCTGCGGCCAGGCCATTCCAGAGGGGAGGGGGAGAGGGGATACTCTGAGCATGCCCAGTTCTTCCCCATTCAGAAAGTGGCTCCTCTTCCCTGGGGTAAAAGGAGGAAGTGGGGAGGGGGAGAGGGAGGGGGGAGAGGCGAGGAGCAGTGGCCTAAGGAGTTCCCTTTGCAAAGCAACCTGAGGGGCTGGTGTTTGCCTCCTCCCCGCATTTATGAACTTAAAACATTACAAACATAGCCAGTGCATGATGCTCTTACCTGCGTTGGCGCAAACGGCTGAGATTTTGGACTCTTCTTTTTATGGACCTCCTCCCCAACTGACTTCTTGTCAGAGTCTGTCGGTGCCTCGGTTTACTTCTTACAACTGGAAGGGTAACCATACCCTTCATATGAATAGGTTTGATGTAGAGTTTGTTCTAGTTAACCCAAGCATTGCTTCTGTCTTATCCCAGATTTTATTATAATGCTAGTTATTGGTAAATTATATCATCCCATCTAAAACTCTGGCTTCTTAAATGTGTGTAAAAATGGCTACATCCAGACAATGGAATATGATTGAACACTCAAGTGAAATGAGCTATCAAGCCGTGCAAAGACATGGAGAAACGTAAATGCATGTCGCTAAGGGAAGGCAGCCGATCTGAAAAGGCTGCATACGGTATGATTTCAACTGTAGGACAGTCTGGAAGAGGCAAAGTTATGGAGACATTAAAAAGATCTGTACTTGCCAGCGGTTCAAGGGGAGGGAGGGACGAATACAGGAAAGGAGTTTTAGGGAGTCAAACCACCCCGTATGATCCTACAATGGCGGATACACGGCATTACACATTGGCCAAAGCCCATAGAATGCCCAGCACCAAAACGGAACCATAATGTGAAGCATGGACCTCGGGTGACGATGATGTGACAGTGTCGGTTCATCGACTGGAACAAATGTGCCATCTGGTGGGGGATGTTCCTGGCGGAGGAGGTGGGGCGCGTGG
>PVKZ01008991.1:0-13010 GCA_004027375.1 Macroglossus sobrinus
CACTGGATTCAGGAGGTGACAGCCTGATCCCTCTGTGAGTACTTGAAACTCAGGGCCAGTCACCATAAAAAATACTGCCCAAATCAGGCCTTGTTTTTTATTCTCCCAAGAATAAAAAGGGGATTAAAACAATCCAAATTATACATTTTAAAATAGCCATGCCTAGATTGAACGTTTAATTTTATATTTGTGAACCTACAAAATAATTTTATTCAAATCGATCCCAGTTGACCTATACGTGTATAAATTCCCAAGAAAAATCTCAGCAGGCTTTTTTTGTGTGTGTGGGGAGAGGCGTAGAAATTGAAAATCCAAATCTAAAATTCAAATAAAAAAGTGAAGGACCTGGCATTCAGAAAAACTTTGAAAAAAACCAGTAGAAGGTCATACACTGCCGACCTTGAGGTTCATTATAAACCTGCAGTAGCAGAGACATGTGGTGTTGTCAGCAGATAAACAAATGGATCAATGGAACAGAATAGACTCTCCGGAAATCAAGTGACATGAGCATGGTTCGACTTCAAAACTGTCTCTTGAATTACATACACATTTAACTCAAAATGGATCATGCAAAACCTAAAACTCTTAAAAAGCTAGAAGACATATGAGAAAATCTGAATGACTTTGCGTTAGAAAAAATTTTCTCAGATATAACATCAAAAGCATGACCTGTACAAGGAAAAATTGACAAATTGGACTTCATCAAAATTAAGACTATCTGCTCTTTGAAAGACACAGTTAAGTGAATATAGAGACAAGCCACAGACTGGATGAAATACTAGCAAATCATCTCTCTGATAAAGGACTTGTTTGTACCCGGTATATATAAAGAACTATCAAAACTCAGTAAGAAAACTAATACACTTTTTAAAAAGCAAAGGATACACTTTTTAAAAAAAGAGCAAATCATTTGAATAGGTACAACACCAAAGAAGATACAGCAAGGGATAACAAGTGATCAAAGAGATGATCACCAGCTTTCTCAATAAGGAAATTCAAATTAAGATTCCAACAGGCTGTCATCACCGCATACAGATCAGACTGACAACACTTAAAGAGACACTGCCACATCAAGTGCTGGCCGGGGTGTTCACTGCTCTTAGGAATATAAAGCAATGCAACCTCTTAGGAAAACCAGCTGACAGTTTGTGAGAAAGTTAAGCATACACCGAGCACACGACCTATTCACTCTACTCCGAGGTGCTGACCAAGAGAAATAAACAGTGTCTACGTGAAGACTTGCACAACGTCCACACAGCAGCTTTGCTGGCAGTCGTCCCAGGTGGAAACTGCTCAAATGTCCATCAACCGGCGAGATGACTCAACAAACTCTGGTCCCCACTCGGGGGAAGGATGCACATGGTTTGCATATTCTCTTGATTGTGGTGGTGGTTTCACCGGTGTATACACGTCTTAAAACAGATCAGATTGTATACCTTAAATATGTGTATATTAGATGGCAGTGATACCTCAATAAAGTTGTTTTTAAAATTTAAAAAATTGCATTCATGATCAGTGGTCCCAGGGGCCAGGGCCCAGGGGTGGGACATCAGGACAGTTTAGAGTGATGGACAGGTTATCTAGATGGCATGGTGGGTGGGTACAGTTACACTAATAGTTGCTAACAGCAGCCCGGGTCACCAGACTGCACACTTAAAAAGGGGTGGATTTTATTAGATGTAAATTATAACTCAATAAATACAGGGAAAGAAAATCCGCACTACAAAAAAACCTTAGCTTATACAAGACAAGGGGAAAATACAATGATGTTATATAATTTTTGTTTTTTACCAAGGGAACATTGCCCTTGCAGAGAAAAAAATGTAAATACTTTCTCTAAAATAAAAATAACATTTGTTACATTCACACAAATATCTTCTTTGCATTGTTTATCTGCATATTAAAAAACAACCATCGGCTGAATTATTCCTGATAAAGGTTCACATTCTTTATCGGTTTTTTAACCTTGTTACTGGTGTTTTTCAGAAGGAAAAACACGGTTTTCAGAATGTCCTTGTTACTTTTCATTTTCACAAAATTGCCCGGTGTCTTCTACAAGAAGGCGTGTTGGAACTAATAATCCGAGTTCGTGGGTGAGTTCTGACCTTCTGGTGAACCCCGGTGTCCCAGGAGTAAACACCCCCCACAGCTACCTTCCGAGCCAGTTCTGCTGAAAGATTGTCTCAGGGGTTTTGTAATAAAAGTATCAGTGATTCAGCCCAGATATTTTCACAGGTTCTGCGTTTGGGCTTCCATCCAGAGACTTTCTCTTTCACAAATGTTTTTCTAAGGCAAAACGAGTCAAACAGGCATTTTTAAAGTATGATTCTTTTGAATGCTTTGTCAACTTGATACGCTGAAATCGTAGGCCTTCTCAATTTTATATATATCTATACATAGGTAATATATCCATCCAATTAAAATATGAGCTCTATCAAAAATCCATCCCGTAAATGGAGATGTTCCAAGGAGTAATTTCAGAATTCTGAAGTCGTCCTCAGACATTGTTTGGACAGACATTATGAGATTTATTCAATTCCTCCCTTTCTTTCATAGCTATACATTTAAAAACTTTTTGTTTGCAATTTTGTTTTCAATAATGGCAATGATGAGCCAAAAGTTTCAAAAGAAGGTTTTCACCGTTTATCTGTTGACTAGTTTGATTAGATTTCTAACTGGTTTTGAACAAAATGCAACTACAATCTGGAGGACCCCATCACACACACACACACACACACACACACACACACACACAGAGTTTAAGCAATTCAGATCAATTTACAGACAAAAGGCTTTGCATTGCTAAAATCTGACAGAGGTGCCTCCAAGGCAGAAGGCATGTCCTGCCCTGTGAAGCACTTCTTGTCTATAAGGCAGAAATTTTGAAGGTCAGTTGCTCTAACTCTGTATATGTAAAAGCACTTGTAAGTGTTGCTATCTGCAGCTTTTACTTCAATTAGAGGTACATTGCAGCTTATTAAGGCTCATTTGTGAATTATGTGTTTGCTACAGGTAATGCCAACCAACTGTATTTCTGCTCCTTCCTTCCTTCATTTAATAACAGCACGTTTTAACCACAACGCTGTGTGACGTCAACACTTGTATTTGTTTAATCTCAGCAAAAACAAACAATGATATCAGCAATATTAAATAGTTAACAGAATTTACATTTTGCATTTTTAAATACGCCAAATGACCCGTCTTCCACAGAATGCTGCAAGCTTTACTTTTATTGAGTGATTTAAATAAAAATTAAATCATTACTCCAATTACCTTAATTGGCTTTTCTGTGTGAAGCATCTGATAACACGTATTAAAGGGGCATCATTCGACTGTTTGTGAAATTCTTTGCTCTCGGAGCCAACACAGTAACAGCCATCGCTTCACCTTGTGGATGCACAAGAAACTTGAAAATGAGCACAATTAATTGGCGTTGTCATTTCAAATAAATAAAAAGATGCCATGGGGAGTAACCACCAAACTCAGCTGTATGTGTTTAATCCTTATCTTTTGAGTCTGCAAACAGTCACCAGCTTCGAAGTAAATACTGTTGAGCAGATTCGTGGCTTCTGGTTTTCGCGTGGCTGGTGGTTCCGTGGATGATACATTTTAACGCTTTGCGCGGATGATACATTTTAATACTCTGCACAAATGATACATTTTAACGCTTTGTGCAAGTTAGGCGTTTATACAGACCTTGGAAAACGGAAATCCCACAGGTGAATGTTTTGATTTAACATGTCATTCTTTTTAAAGTTCATTGTCTCCCAAAAGGTTCACCACCGGTCTCGCCTCTCTCTCCCACTGGCCACGGTGACCCGGAGAGGTCCCTGCGGCCCTCAGATCTACCAGCACGCTGGCCCCCGCCTGCGTCCCGCGCATCTCACGTGACCCCGCTCAGCAAGACAGAGGCCCCGCCCCTCTTAGGAGAGATGTTGCGCTTAAAATGTTAGTTTCCCTGACACGTGGTGACAGGTTTTACTTTCTCCCGCTTTCTTATCACCTTTGTCATAAGCCGGGTTTCTGGCTCACGTCTCGGACCTGGTTTGAGACGTGAAGGACAAAGGGCAAAGGATGGGACAGGAGCCAGGCCACCTGGGGTTGTGACGTCTCCCCACCCAGGCTGCCTGGAAGGATGGACGGGATGGTGGATGCGGAGCACGTTTGCTGCCCCGAGGGCCAGTGAACCGCCATAAATGACAACAGCTGTGTAGCTGTCAGCCTCCGGGAGTGGCTGCAGGGGGTGAGGCGCTTGGCCCCTCCTCCCCGTCCGTCCATCCATCATTACCTTGGCTGGGGCCTGTCGCTTAGATACCAGGGAGCGTCCGTCCGCGCGCTGTAGGCTTCTGCGCGCTGTAGGCGCTGAGCTGACCCCACCGAGCTGTGACAACCAAAGCTGTCCTCACACATTGTCCAGCTGCCCTAAGGGACAACACCGCCACGGTGCTGCCTCTTTTCAAGTGACTGGGACCGCGAACCGACCCTACAAAGTCGAGAAGGGCCCCCTGCCATGCAGACGACAGCACGGTGCTGAGTCAGCATCCCCCTCCCCTCAGGTTTGGGGGCAGCTCATTCCGGATGTGGGACACCACTCTGGCCCCTGCCGTGTGGGGCGCAAGGCTGCTGGCTGAGAGCAAGGCTGGGCTGCAGCTGGCCGAAGCCAGGGGCCAGCAGTCCTGTCGCTCGGGTCGTGTGACGTAGCACAGCCCCTGAGTAGACAAAGGTGTCCATGGAGCCTCCAAGGAGACCCCGTAGTGAGCCACAGGGGGGACCCCCGAAGTCCAAGAGCGAGATGCGCACGGCTCAGGCAGATTCGAGGGGGTGCTGCCGCGGGCCTGGAGAGACGAGACAGGCCCGCGGGACACAGCCATCGGCGGAGCAGCCGTCGGCGGACACTTGTCCAGCCGGAGAAAGGACGGAAGTTCCGACACCCACGGGCCTCGAGGGCGGGATGCTTAGTGAGAGAGGCTGGACTCGAAACGCCACGCACCGTGTGCGGTCATTGGTGCGGACCGTCAGGAGCACACAGACCCGCACGGACAGACAGCAGGTCAGCGTCCGCCCAGCCCTGGGGGCGGAGGAGGTGGGATTGGGGGTGCTTCCAGCCCAAACGTGCAGGGTTCCGTCTGGAGGTGAGGAGAACGTTCTAAATTTGACCGCGGTGGTGGTTGCACAACTGAGAATATATATGCATTGGATACTTTAAATGGGTAAACTGTACCGTCTGTAAATTGTATCTCGATAAAACTGTTTTTAAAAAATGAAAAAAAAAATGACACCACCTCCACACTGAGATGCTGGTAGGAGTTGGTGCCTCACACCAAAGATATGTTCTGTCCTTGACCAGCTCCCCTCCTGCCTCGGGACACTGATGGGAGCGGGGCCAGGGCACCCCCATGACCGGAAGATGGGCCCGGGGTCCCCCAGCCAGTCCCCAGGATCTCATCCGGAGTCTGGCTCTGACCCCGCCCCTTCGACCCAGCCGGCTCCGCCCCGTCTCAGGCCCAGGAACCGGACAAGCCGGACAAGCCGGATTCCAGCTCCGGCTCCTGCTCTGGCTGCTGCTGGCGGCTCCACCTCTCTGGTGCGCCCTCTCTTTCTTCCCCTGTAAATGACAGGGTGGCGCCGCGGCTCTGAGGTCCTCCGTCGCGATTCTAAGTCTTTAGCCACTTCCAAGTTTGCGCTTTGTCTGCGGGTCTGTGAGGTTCTGAACGTCCTGTCTTTGCTTGTGCAATCACTGTTTCCTAAGTTAATAAGATATATTACTCGTTTCTGTTTCTCAAATTGGAACAGCGGAGAGTGACTTTCAAGGACAGCACTGAGGACACGAGCTGCGGACAAGGGCAGGGGCTGCCAGGAGGAGGTCTTCCCTGTCGCTGTGTTTAGAAGGGACGGTGCTGCGGGGACAGGTTGCCTAGGCTTGTGGCCAGCGCCCCGGGCTGGGGGAGGGGGCCTCCAGGACATGTCCACGCCTTGGCGGACCCCTGGATGCCCAGCCCCCTCTGCCTTTGCTCGCAGGCCGCAGCTGGAGACCACTCACGCCGGGGGAAGGAGAGGATGGGTCTAAGGATGCTCAGTGTTTTGAGAGCACCGTGCCAGGATCCCGCTGACCCCTCGCTGAGTCCCAGGAGACAGGAGGATGCTGTGCCCTTGGCCTTTTGCAAAGCAGGACGCAGCTCCCTGGCCCTCCCAGGGCGCCAAGATGAGGAGGGCGCCCTCCGCGGGCTCCTGCCTGCCTGCTTGCTCTTCTCTCTCCTCCTGCTGCCCCGCCGAGGCCTCTTCCGTACCAAAGACAAACCTCAGCCTTGCAGGGCTTGTGTGACCCAATCGACGCGTGGCCGAGGGGGGTGGCGGGCAGGACGGCCTGCAGACTTCGCATCGCCCAGTGCGGGGTGCAAATGCAGCTCCTCGTTCAGAAGAATAATAATAATAAGAAGAAAGTCAAGATGTCAACAGCAGAGCCTTACCGAGCGGGGCCCTTCCGAGGGCAGGGCTCTGGGTGTGGGCGACCTGGTGGCCGTTGCGGGACCCGTCGGCCTGAGGAACCAACAGAGGAAGGTTCTCTGTGTGCCATGGAGACGCGTGTGCGTTCCGCTGAGCAGGGCCGAAGGGAGACGCTGCACCGTCTGCATCCCCGGCTGGCCCGCGCTCGCCTGCGGAGGAGACAGATACCTGTGCCCGGGAAATACGGAGGCCGTCAAGCTGACAGGCGACAGCCTTCCTTTATTTATTTATTTATTTATTTATTTATTTATTTATTTATTTATTTATACGTATTTTTTAGGTGAGGCAACCCTTGGTTGACCTCACAGATTGCAAGGACCTTGTCAGTTTACCATCCCTTATTTATTAATTTTATTTTTTACGCCTACAGCACCTGGTCTTCCCAGGTGGTCTCCCATCCAAGGATAAACCAGGCCCGACCCTGCTTAGCTTCCGAGATCAGATGAGATCCGGCTGGCTCAGGGTGCCGTGGCCGCGGACTGACAAGCGTTTATTTAAAAAGCGCCCATTCCGGCAGAAGACCCCAGGGGACAAAGGCGGGGAGGGGGGACGGTGTCTGTGAGGAAGGGCAGGGGGACAGTCACGTCCACAGGAGGGACGCGTTGCTGTTGGCACAAGTCACGTGACGCAGCGACGCTCATTGTGAACACTGGTTTTAATGTTCAGTCCGGTCGTCATAATATCTGCTTTCGTGTCGCCTTCGCAAACAGTCCTTGGGGGCCCAAAGCCGCTCAGGCCCAGCGCGAAGGTTACTTCGGCCTGTTCTGACGTCCCCAAGCTCCGAGGCACGACGTGCAGGGCGGTTCCTCCGGGAAGGTGGCCCCCGCCCCACGTGACAGTGGCCCCGTTGACGTGTCACTCACACGTTCGTGGGAAGTGCTCAGACGACCCTCCTCCCTGGGAGTTAGTGGCGGGGGTGGGGGGGCCGGCCACGGTGCGTGGCCAAAAAATCAAATGATGAGGCCTGTACGGGCGTACCGGCCTTCCCTGGACAGGCCTCGCTGTGACAAACAAGCGTTAGGACACGCGGTAAAGGACAAACCAGATCTCTTTCCCTAGCAGGGCGACACTGAAGCGTGAAGCATGGAGACAGCGCGGGCGCGGTGACAAACGCAAGAAGCCAGGCCCCGCCCTCCTTCCCCTGGCTCTGGGACGGGAGGGAAGTTGCATTATCCCCCTTTGCGCGCAGGAAACGGGGTGACAAGTGATGAGTCAGGGAAAAGTTCCCCAAACTTCCTGAGGGCACGTCCCGCGGCCTGGGGCGCATCTCCTGGCCAGCTCTGGGGCCAGCAGCCCCCACGTGCGGCTGTGGCAACCCCACTCCCCCGGCCCCGCCTCCCGCCGCCTCCTCTGGTTTCCAAGGAAACCGAGGGACATGGCGTGAACCTGGATACAAACCGTCTTTTCTTTTCTTTTTTTAAAAATTTTATAATTAATCTTTACTGCTGCATCTTCTTCTTGTTGCTTAAAATTTAGCTTTAAAAAACTGCAAGTAAATGTTTATAGAAAACTGGGTTCGGGCTGCCTGCAAAGTTAAGTAATTTTTTTTCCCCACAGGCCGTGAAAATGTTCCCCTTTATTAAATAGTCTTCGGCATCATTTTGAACGGCCATAAAATGTTCTATTAGGTGGATTTACCGTAGTGTATTGCATCCGTGTCCAAACGTTGGTGGCTTTCAATGATGTACAGTTTTGTTTTGTTTTTTTTTTAACTGCAAAATAGTTTTATTTTGACAACTCCTGAGCAGGGTCCTTGAACTTGGGACTTTTGAAACACGAAGGCGTTTGGGAAGAGCGTTCAGCGTTCTGGCTGAACCACGTTGGGGATTACATAAGGGTGAAGAATCCCAGGTCTGAGTAATTGAAATACCTGTGCTGCAGGTCTGGCCCTGTGGCTGCACGGCTGCCCCCTCCCCCACTCTGCCCCACAAGCTCTGGTTCAAGGGCAGAGAAGCCGTGCCCTGGGGGCCTTACTCCTTGGCAGGTGGGGAGGGGAGGTCTTCTCTCTGATCCCCTCTGCTTCCTCTGGGCGCTCAGTTGCTTATTTGATGTATCAGATAACAAACGCTGACCCCCTGCTCCCGCCATGGCCACTGCTGTCCCCTGCTCTCGGCCTCGAACGTCCCTGGAGATGTCACCCAGCATCGGTGTCATTTCACCTTGGATTTCCACCCATTGGTGTGTTGACAACATGACGTCACGTCAGTGTCGTAAACGTGGAGCCACACGAGGCCACCAGACCATGCGGGACCCCGGGCGAGGCCACCTGTGTACCCACGCGCTCTGTGGCGAGGAAGAAGCCGGTTCTGATCCAGCGTGGTGCCCAGGGGGCAGCTCCAACCCCTGCCAGCAGAAAGCGAGGGGATGGGGCCGTGTTCGTCTGAGGGACGTCCACTCTCGCCCGGTGGCCGGACCTTATAGCGTGGCTCTTCGTGGCTGTATGTCCAGCGGAAAGTGGACAGCGACGAATGACAGAGGACGATGAAGAGAAGGGGAGTGAGATGAGGGCCACGGGGGATGCAGTGGCCTCCTGAGGGAAGTGGGGCACGGGGGAGATGCAATGGCACGCACCACGGGCGGTGGGTGCTGGCTGCCACAAGGCCTCAGCGTGGCTGCCTGTGCGCCGGGAAGGTCGTCTCGGTCCCCGGCCGAGTCTCCGGTGGATGAGCAGCTTGGTTCTCAGAGCAGAGCCCAGGTCTGCCTGGGAGGAAAAAGTACTTTTCTATTTGGCAAGAACCTTTTTATTTTAATACCAGAAAGGCTTAGAATTAAATATGGAAATGATGGAGTCAACCAACCACAGAAATTAGTACTGGAGGATTAAGTTTACAACAAAAATACGGGGCATGTTTGCTATTTGAAGTGTTTGAAATATTAAGAGGATTTGACACATTGCAGGACCTGTCATGTTAGCCTCGTGATTTTGGTCTAAATTGTATTTTTGAGTCATTGATTTTCGACCTGTGATTTAAGTGGAAAGGGGTCAGTCAAAGATCCTTGAGATTCAAACTCTGTTTGTTAGACTTAGCAAGACAATTTTGGGAAGTTTGCTGCTTGGCGTGACGGGAAGCAGATGTATTCAGTTCGCAAATGTGATGGATTCCGTGGCGGGGAGGTTAGCAGTCCACACTGAATCGTCCCCATAGCAATCGAATGGAACTATCCTAAAAGCAATATTAAAATGTCCTAAATTTACAATGAAAGGATTCAATCTGTAGGTTGAACTTTAAAACCCAAGGAAAGCCGGATATTCAAAATGTTAAACCAGACATTCGCTCTTAATCTAAAATAAAAAAACAAACAAAAAAACACCCATAGTCTTTTTGTCACCAAAGTTGCTCCCAAGGACCCCCAGACCTCACGCTGGCCTGCATGGCAGGTCACCCACGGCGTCACCGCACACCCCCGGCCAATTGCCCTGCCGTTTCCAGCAGAAAACATAGCTTCCTCTTCGAATTCCTTTAAGACTATGGGAAAATGGTCCCTTTTCCTCTGAATGTGGCTGGTCAGACCAGCCCACTTCTCCCTGAAGTCCGGCCACTCAGAGAAGCTGTAGAAGCCCCTTTGCACTGTCCCCAGGGCAGGGGGGCGGGATGAGCTTCTGGGGGACGTGAAGCCCCACAGCTCAGAGGAAGGACCAGGTGGTGACAACCACTTCGCGGACCTCGGCAGCTTCCAAGGACTCTCTGTTCGGAAAGTCCTGTCCAGGAGTGAAGATGATGAGGTCATTACAACTCAGAGAAGTTCACGGCTAAGTGACTACCTTGGGTGTTTTCACTGAGCCATTTCCCTCTCTCGCATCCAGTTCTTAGAACTTGGGAACTTTCTCCCTTTGGATCAGAAGGAAGGACGAAGGCCATTTCTGCGCACACACATGCGGGCGCCTGGCTCCACGCCCTGTGACTAACCCCGGCGCCGGGCCTCTGGCGCGCCCACTGATAGCGATCGGGTCAGCATTCCGAGGGGCCCGCGGGTCCCCGGCGCAGGTCGATGGCTGCTGGTTCGCGCCGGGCTTTCCAGAGGGACGCGGGCCTTCCCCAAACCCTGCGACGGGACTGCGATAAGGCCCTGGACGTGTGCCCGCTGCGCTGGCGCTGTCCCCTCCCGCAGCCCAGGGCCGTCTTTCCTGCCCATTTCCAGAGCCTCTGCGGAGAAGAAAGATTCAGGGCAAGTCTGTGTCTTGCTCTGTTCCCGCCAGTGTGAGCCCGCGGGAGCCCTGGTGAGGGGTTCCCCCAGGAAGCACCCCGCACCGGAAGCCTGGCCCTGCCCTCGGGGTGCACAGCCCCGTGGGGCACGGAGGGGCGGGCGCCTTTCACCTGCGGGCTGCGTTGAGAACCGCGTTTTCCTGCAGGGAGGTCCCCTCCCCCACCCTGCCCCAGACGCTCCCGCCCGGCCGCCTGGAAGGTGACGTTTTGGGTTAGGCCTGGCTTTCTTCTTGCAGGCAAGTGCTGACAGCGAGTGAGGTCATCGGCGCTCGGACCGCATCCAGACATAGGGCCTCGGTGTCACACATCTGACACCGCACCTGACTCTGGCCATGTGACCTTGGGCGGACTCCGCTCATCCAGCCTGGATTCGTCTTCCGTAATCGGTGACAGTGACAGCCAATCTCCAGCGGTCCGTTCTCGGCCACGTTTGGGGCCCTGCGTGGCTTTCTCCTTGTCTCTTGAGGGGAGCGTGGTCTCACAGGGGGACCCCCCCCCCAAGGATGTGCTGAGACCTCTAATGCCCAACGGGCATGCGCCTTTTGTTCTGACTGTTTTCTGTCCCCGGGGGTTTGACAGCTCCGCCGAGGTTCACAGGAACTTGTAGAAAACTGATAGCCGTGCAAATGATTCTGTCTCCTGGCGATGCAATTGGATTTCGTCCCGCAGCGACGGTAGCAGTTCACCGACCAGCGACCAGCGACCAGCGGACGGGGACGCTGCGGGGCCGCGTGCAACGTGGTGACGTCACCAGCACGCCCTCTAGCGGGGACGAGTCGCGTTGCCTCTGTAGCTCCCGCACCAGCCCCGCCACCCTGCTGCCTGAGCTCAGCCCATCACTGACAGTCGCTCGCTCTGGGTACGAGCCATGCCATTGGCTTTTCTATAACACACCTTGCAGCGTGCCCAGCACGTCACAGAGCATGAGACAAACGTCCCCCTCTGTGACTCTCCCCGGATGAGCGAGGCGGGCAGTGTGAGAACCGGGGGCGGGGAGGCGGGTGATGGGCGGAAGGCCCAGAGCAGCGGGCAGGGCGCTGTCCTGCGTGGATTTGCCCTGGGGCTGACCAGCCTAGCCCCAGCCCGGCCCCGGCCCTGACCGGTGACCTTCGCCCCTGCCCTTCGCAGACCAAGGCCTCTCCTGTGTCACAGCGGGTCTGCGGACCTGGCTTCAGGATGAAGAGCAAGAAAAGGAAGGTCACACCGAGCGAGAGCAAGACCCCCCCTCCAGAGCCTGCAGGCCAAACCGTGGCCCCACAGGCGCAGGCGGTGGGGACGCCCCGGACGCTGTTCCCCACCCACCAAGGCCCTCGAGCACTGCGCACGAGGGAGAGCCGGGGATCTGGTCTCGGGCAGCTGCGTGGGGTCACCCAGACCCCAATGCAACGGGAATGGCCTCGGGGACGTGTGTGTTTTAAACAAACTCCCAGGGCATTCTGAAGCTGATGGTCCCTGGACCACGCCTGAGATCTCGGGGAGTCGTTCGGAGCCCACCGTGGCCGCGGGTGAGGAGCTGCAGGAGGACCCCTGACCCTCTGCTCATCCTCACCTGTCTGACCCCCCCCCCTCTCGTGAAACCGCTCCCAGCTTCAGATTCTTCCTTCAGGGCCCACACCTGGTGGTCTACACCACGGTCTTGCCAGGAGAGAATGTCCAGGAATCAGAGGCCTTGGGGTCATCCCTGTCCCCTGTCTGCCGACCGCCTCACCCCTGCAGAGAAGCAGAATGAGGTATAGATCAGAGTGATGAGGAGTAAAGTGAGGCCCTATGCGCGTGCGTGGGGCATCGTGCCGAGGATTGAAGTGAGGCCCTGTGCGCATGCGTGGGGCAGGACGCGCGGCTCCCCGCAAGGAGCCAGGGCGCTGTTTCTCGTTTATCCGACCAGGTGATTCCTGTCCTGTACATCCTGGGAGGGAGCAGGAGGCGGGCCTGAGTTCATTTGGGTGTCCCCAGTACGTCACGTCACTTAGACCCGGCAGACTGAGTATCAGGTGGGGGATGGACGGACGGACGGACGGATGGATGGATGGATGGATGGGTGGGTGGTTGGATGGATGGATGGTTGGATGGATGGATGGATGGATGGATGGATGGATGGATGGATGGATGGTTGGATGGATGGATGGATGGATGGATGGTTGAGTGGATGGGTGGATGGGTGGGTGGGTGGACAGATGGATGGATGGACAGATGGTTGAGTGGATGGGTGGATGGATGGATGGATGGTTGGATGGATGGTTGAGTGGATGGGTGGACAGATGGATGGATGGATGGATGGATGGATGGATGGATGGATGGATG
>PVKZ01008992.1:0-13031 GCA_004027375.1 Macroglossus sobrinus
CAAGCTGTGGTCACAGGCTCCGCCCGCGGCCTGACACTGCTCTCCAGGGAGAGTGCCACCCCGCACCCCGAGCACCCTATCCCACCTTCGCTCATCCAAACCCCCCCTCGCCTGGACCAGCTGAGAATCGGGGTGCCGGCGTCGATCCAGAACGGGCACCTGCAGACTCTCTTATGGGCCAAAACTGTGAGCTCTGAATTATTTGCTTATGAATGCCTGCCAGGGAGAAATACACAGCTTTAAAAGTCTGCGCACACAGACCCAATACAGGTGGAGGTTTCTATTAATAAATTGTAAACATGTGCCACTATCCTGATATTACATCTATTATGATCTACCAGCAATAGCTATTAAGATTCGCGGACATAAATATTTTAAACGATTTAATTTATTAATGGCTCACATTTTTAATTGATTGATTTGTCGATTAATTAGCTCTCTCAGATTAGACGACGTGACTGAGTATGCTTCATTGCCTTTGACGATCTGCCCTAAACCAGTTTATCAAAGTGTGGCTCCCGTGGCCCTGTCACTCACGGGCCCCGAGACCCGCTCAGGGGGTCCGTGAGACCGAAACTTTTTGTCCTAATCCTGCGTGGCATCTGTCCCTTCCCCTGTGTTGACGTTTGCTCTGACTGTGCGAAGTCGGTGGTGACCACAGCTGTGTCACCGCATTCCTCGCTGCCGTGAACCCACGTGACAGGGAAAACGAGACAGGCCAGCTTCACTTCCTTGATGAGGCGATAAGAATTATTATTCTACTGAGTCTTGATCCTCAGCTACGCGTCGCATTAATATTCTGAGTGACGCAATGGACACTGTGCATGAAGCACTCGGCCAGCACCCAGACATAGGTGCCGGTCTCCCGCAAAGCACCCGTGGGACCATCGGCTGCCTTGTTCATGAAACACAGCTCCGCTGAGAAGTAGCCACCAGACCGACTACGGTCATCCACACTCCGGTGTTTGGAAGAGAATTCTCTCCAACGAGCACAGCGAGCCTGTAACCATGGGGGACACAGCTGACAGTACTCACTGCCAGGGATAAAATTCCATCTTTCACGTGAGAATTGGAATTCTGGAGGGCGCTGTCTATCACCGCGAGCCTGACAGCTTCTGAAAACATAAAACGCCTTAGCGGACGCGATCGGGCGACGCTGGCGAACGTGACGTTTCGATGGCGTGGACCAGCGTTTTCAAACCAATGCAAAATGCTGACAAAACCGTGCACGGGTGAAAAATTCTTTCAGAGTGCAGGAGAAACCAGTGGGTTTTAACGTAAATCCAAAAGTTCATGGGGATGATTTCAGGGTCCACGTGACTCTTACCTTTTAAGAAACACCCACTTGTCGACTTTTGGTGTAGAATCAGAGAATATCTACAGTTGTCCAAAACGACAATCGAAATAGTTCTCCCTCTTCCAGCTCTATAGTTGTCGGAGGCCAGATTTTCTTCACGTATTTCAACAAGAGCAGCCTATTAATGCAGGAGCAGATATGAAAATCCAGGTGTGCTAACCCACACAGGCACGAAGCCTCACATCGAAAAAATTCTCAAAAATGAAAACAATCCCGCTTTTATCAACAAATGTTTGCTTGGGAAAATATAGCTATTTTATTTTTTAAGATGTGTTATTGATGCTAGCATAAGATAAACAGCAATTTGTATTGATGTTGTATTGAAATAATTGAGTTAGAATATTTCTATTTCTTTCAGTTTTAATTTCTAAGATGGTCATAACGATAGATACATCCCATATAAACAAAAGGTCTTTGATGTCACCATAATTTTTAAGAGTGTAAAGGGATCTTGGGACCCAAAACAGTTGAAAATTCACTTCTTAAAAATATTACATATTTCGTTATATTTGTCACCATTATTGACACGATATGTCACAAAAGTACAATATACATGATCAATGCTGAAGGTGACCTTCCCCCCTCCGGATGGTGGTTGTGAGCACGAATTTCCGATGGCGACTGCACTCGTGACCATTTCGGGATGTTGGTCGACTTTCTGTCAGTCTGGACCGTTATGTCCCGGGCACCGCCGTGAAGAGCAGACGTGTCACAGCCAATGGCTTCTCGTTGTCGGCTGCTTCTCACATTTACTGGCCTCACCTACGACCTGCAGCTGCTTCGCGAGAGTCTTATAAAGTCACGTGTCATTTTGCAGAGGGCGGGTGTGGCTGAGATGAGAAAATGAGGTCGTCTCACACCCTGAAAATGAGACGCCAGCGTCAGCCTGGGCGCCGACGCTCACGAAGCTAATATCTTCTTAAAGCATGCACGCACACGTGTAGTAGCTCATGTAGATGCTACATAGGTAAGATCTGCATGCACGCCAATGACTCCAGCGCACCGAGCAAACGCTCGTCACCAGACGAGCAGTGACGGGACAGGCTTTGTCGGCGTCTGCACCTCGTGTGGGCGAGGGCAGGCGATGACACGGTGCTCGTTACCGCAAACAGCCGTCTCCAGACACTTCTCCTCCCGTCTGAGTGACGGCGCCCGCTGGACATCACACTGGCCAGCGAACGTCCTGGCTTCCGAAAGCCATTAGGAGCTCTCTCTGCTTTCCGTCCATGGCGTCCACGGCTGCTCTGAGCGCTCTTTCTGGAAGGACAGCACGTTACAGGGCCTCGTCTGTCCTCCCAGGAGGCTCTTGAGACCGGGTGTGACGCCCGGGCCCGGGGTGTGACGCCCAAGCCTGGGGTGTGACGCCTGGGGCCTGGGGCGTGATGCCGGGGCCTGGGGTGTGACGCCCGAGCCTGGGGTGTGACGCCCGGGCCCGGGGTGTGACGCCCGGGCCCGGGGTGTGATGCCCGGAGCCTGGGGTGTGATGCCCAGAGCCTGGGGTGTGATGCCCGGAGCCTGGGGTGTGACGCCGGGGCCTGGGGTGTGATGCCCGGAGCCTGGGGTGTGATGCCCGGAGACTGGGGTGTGACGCCCAGGCCTGGGGTGTGATGCCCGGAGCCTGGGGTGTGACGCCCAGGCCTGGGGTGTGATGCCCGGAGACTGGGGTGTGACGCCCAGGCCTGGGGTGTGATGCCCGGAGCCTGAGGTGTGATGCCAGGGCATGGGGTGTGATGTTCGGGCCTGGGCTGTGATGCCCAGTTCTGGGGCGTGATGCCGGGGCCTGGGGCGTGATGCTTGGCTGCCGTTTCTGAGTTGGGACAATCACACCGTAAGAGGCGTGGGGACATACAGCGTCAGGTACTTCGTAGACGAAGAACTCACACACGTGGCCGGGTGTGGGGTCTTAAATCACTCACGTTTCACGTGTCCCCCGTCCTTGCCAGGAGAAGGGTGTGCTAGGGGCATGGGAAGAGCTCGCTACGGATGGATGATCTCGTTTCATTGAGCCCCAGAGTGGTCCAGCACGCCGGGCCATTCACAACAACACAAACGGAACCTCCCTCCATCACAACAGCGTGGGTCCGCGCCGGGGATGCTCGGGCAAGCCCTTCTAGGTGTTTCTGAAGACACAGTGGCGGGTCCACCTGCAGAGAGCCCTCACGGGGTGGACCTCACCCCTCCCTGCCCCTCCCTGCCCCTCCCTGCCTCCCCCCGGCTCCCCCGGCTGGTCCATCTCCAAATCCTCACGACTAACTCGGAGACAATGAGTCGTTCCACAGAGGAGAAACCTGTCGCAGGGTAGCTGACGTCCCTCGACGGCGCTGATTTACAAAGATGAGAGACTTTTCTTCTCCACCTGGACACACGCACAGACGTCCACCTTCCTGCGTGCGCCACGGTGGACCGCCGCCTGCCGTCGGCTCCCTTCCGACCGTCGTCATGGCGGGTTTCATAATTCCTGAGCCATTAGATAACAGAGAGCACGCCACACTCAGTAGCTCCCACTGTTTATGGTCTGCAATTCATCCCTAACGAGCGCTCTCCACGTCTCCGTTCTCCCTTGCGCGCCCCCCTGCCGGGGAGCGTCCCCCTCTGCCTCGCACTTGGTAATGACTCCACAATCATTCGAGAGCCATTCCGCCCGCCTGATGTTAATTCCGGCACCGCCGAGCGCCCCGCTCACTGCCTCCCAGCTGGAAACGTAACCTTTAATGTATTAATTTCTCTTGCTCAAAACAATTTAACCTCTGTCTTGGTTTTGTGATTGCTAAGTGTTCCAATTAAACGCCTCTTTCAGGTTGTGTCCTGGGGGGCTGGGTCCTCCTCGGATGGCGGTCCCCTCGCCCCGCCTCCCCGGCCACCAGCATGCCAGGCTCCCGCACGCCTCACCGTCAATCCATTATCTATCTCGTGAGTGCCTGCCACATTTCCAGAACACCTCCTTCCCCAAAAAAAGATTAATTAAAGTAGTCCCAGGTGCTAGGCAGCATTGTCCGCGAGGAGAAGCGAGCCACGTCCGCCGAGAAGGTGGAGGGAACCATATTCCCGCCCACCCCGGCGGGAAGTCGGGCCTGCACAGCCTGCAGACGCGTGGCCACCGCCTGCCGCCCTGTGACACTGGCCCGGCGAGCAGGGGGGTGCCCGCCCAAGGGCCCCCGTGCTGGGCGTGGGGCACCCAGGCCCTTCCTGGTCCACTCTGACGGCAAAGCAGCCGAAATAACCCCGACGGCCACAGCGGGCAGCCCGTTCGCAGCCCAACCCCGAGTTGCTGCACCCCAGCTCCCTGCTCTGGAACCCCTCCATTTCAATGTGTCCTGCTCTCAGTGCCAGAATTTATGCTTTCAACCAGCGGTCCCCAAGCCTTCTGGCCCCAGAGACGGGGCTCCCTGAGGATGTAATGAGTGCCTGAGGAGCTGAGGTGGAGCTGAGGCGTGAAGCGGGCTCCGGGGAGCGGCTGTGAATTCAGATGGAGCGTCCCTCCCCACAGCTCACCTCCTGCTGTGCGGCCCAGGTCCTCACAGGCCACCCGCAGGGGGCTTAGGGTCCCCTGCTTTAAATGAGCTCCTTTCCCTGGAAAGCCTGGCGTTTGAGACCTGGAGGCTGGGGGCTCCTCAGCTCTCCAGCCCACCTGGGATGGGTGCCCACAGGAGCCCCTCGAGGCAAGTCGCTGGAAAGGGTTTGCAGTCAGATCCCTGTGGTCTGGCCCAGGGCAGTCAGCCAGACAGACGGGCACCTCTGGGTGGGCGTGCAGCTGGTCACAGCTCCGTGAGTTGCCTCCCGTGGTCAGCCAGGTGACAAAGCAGGGGACACAGCCTGAGCCAGCGGAGGGTGGGGAGGGATAGCAAGAGTGAGATGGGCAGATTTGGCTGTCTCTCCTCTTTTCTGAGTGAACAAATATATGGATTTGGTAAAACCCGAAATGCCATAGGATACCTTAATGATGAAGAGTTCAACTAATCCACCATTTTTAAAAAATGTATATAAATTCTGTCCACGCTGCGCGAACCTTCCCTGTGCCACAGTTCACCTCACCCTTTCGCGGGGAACCGCACGAGAGTCTCCGCCTTTGCAGACAGGAAAAGCCACAGGTGCCTGTCCCCACCCAGAGCGAAGCGGGAATGTGTCCCCGTCCCTGAAACTCTGAACAGGACCCGTCCACGCTCCCACAAAGCTCCCTGCTGAGCAGAGACTTGTCCACTCCGTCCGGGTGTGCGTGCACCGACGTCCAGAGCAGTCAAGAGAAGACCCCCAGCCGGACGCCACCGCTGGGTCACGGGTAGCTCGTCAGAATCAGAACGACCCCCTTTCCTGAACACTACTGAGACGCGTGAAAGTAAGGAGTTTGTAATAATGAGCATTGGAGTGTTTTAAAGTCATTTCAAAGTTTTCCCAAGTCTTGACTTCTTTGTAACCAGTGTCAGAGGACTGTAAACTATAAACTATTCTTGAAAAAAACAACAATTCAGTCCCCTAGTTTTTAAGACACACACGGACAAAAGGACGTGTTTGACACCGCAGAATGGTCGGACTCTGGAATGCGGGGAATTTCATAGGACCAATGACAAATACGTGCGACAAATACATGACCAGGACACACAGGGAGGGGGGACCCGTCGGTTAAGACCCGTGAGAAGCAAACGAAGCAGGTGCGAGGTAGACAGACTCGGATTTGGGGGGGAATGATGGTGAGATGCGCACAGAGCCACCGCCTGGGCGTCTGATGGTCTTAAGAGACGGCTGCTGAGCGGTGGCGGTGGCCCTGTGCTGACTCTCGTCGCTGCTGCTGTTTCCTCCTGTAGGAAAACGCCGGCGTGTTTACGGGTGACGTCCTGGGACGCCTGAGATCTGCTTCTAGACGCCGGCAGGGACGGGAGGGGCCGGGCGGGGCCGACGGCTGCTGAGCCGGGGTCTGGTTCACGGTTTCACGGAGCTGTTCTCCTAACTCGGGTGTTTGCTTCCGTTTTCTGTGAGAAGCATCTCCAAACAGCCGGCCCATGGGTCTTCCCGAGCCTGAGCCTCTCTGCGTGGAGAACCACAGCCCTTTGGGGCTGTCTCCGTCACCCCCTTTCGTGCATTTCCTCGTCCAGACCAGGGGTCTCGGGCACTGCCCCAGGTCTCTAAGGCGCAGGTGACTCAGTGCAGACGGGGCGGACGCCGCCACCTCCTCGTGGCTCGGAGGGGCTGGACGCGGGTTCCCCGGCCTCCCGCCTGGCACCCCTCGAGCAGGCGCGTTCGTCGGGGCTCACGAGAGGGTCTGGTTCTCGACAAAGGAATTACTCCTGCATCTGAGCCCCTGGCCCACCCAGCAGCCGTCTTCTTGCTTGATTATTATAAACACACATATGCTTATCGCAGAAAAATCAATAAAAACACAGACAAGAGGGAAAAAAAAAAAAACCATGACCTCATCTTTTTTTTTTTTTTTCCAAAAATGAAAACAACTTATATACACATCCTCTTATATATAAATCACTCTCAGGAGGTTTTAAAAAATATATCCCTCCCATGTTTTCCAAAACCGAGTTAAAAAGAGTTTGAAAATCTTAGCACCTCTCCTACTTAGAAAGACATTTAAAAGGGAACTAGGCCATTTTTTTTAGAGTCCTCTTATTTTAAAAGCAAACGCATTATTTTAAAGGTTGCATAAGAATTCTGGGTGCTGGAGTTTCAGATGTGGCCCTTCCCCGACGCCCCCTGTGGCGTGCCAGCCGGGCAAGGGGAGGCAGAGTCATTCCAGGGGCCAGGCGGGGACACAGAGCGAGGAAAGCAAGTCCTTTCCGTTTGATTTTTTTGACATATGGCTCCAGAAAAGTGACCCATCCTTTAAACATATATATATATAGTTAGATGTTAGATTAGTTTCAGGTGCTCGACCTTGTGACATTTCTATACTGTTCGGTGTGACCTCCGGGATGAGCCAGTTAACCGTCTGTCACTGCACAAGGCTGTTCTATGACCGACCGGTCCCCGTCCTGTACGTCACCACCTGTGGCTTATTTATCGATAAGTGGAAGCTGGTACCTTTATTTCCGTCCACTTTCCACTCACGCTCCTAACCCCATCCCCCGCCACCCTGGCGAGCATCAGTTTGTCCTCCACATCTCTGAGTGTTTCTGTTTTGTTTTGTTTGCCTGCTTTGTTCTTCTGCATCCCACCTGTAAGTGAAATTGTGTGGTGTGTGTCTTTCTCCATGAGTGACATCGCATGGTGTGTGTCTTTCTCCGTGAGTGACATCGCGTGGTGTGTGTCTTTCTCCGTGAGTGACATCGCGTGGTGTGTGTCTTTCTCCGTGAGTGACATCGCGTGGTGTGTGTCTTTCTCCGTGAGTGACATCGCGTGGTATGTGTCTTTCTCCGTGAGTGACATCGCGTGGTGTGTGTCTTTCTCCGTGAGTGAAATCACCTGGTGTGTGTCTTTCTCGGTGTGATTTGTTTCACTTAGCACGACACCCTCTGGGTCTATCGTATTGTTTCCAAGAAAGGTGTCATTCTTTTTAACAGCTGAGTAATATTCTGCCACATCTTCTTTACCCATCCGCCCATCCATGGGCATCTGGGCGCTGCCTTGCTGGGCGTCGGGATAGCTAATCACTGTGATGACTGCAGCGTGACCGATATCACAGGACTGAGCTGTGAACCCTCAGTCAGAGCCGCTCGGCCGAGGCCGGCCCCCCGAAGGCCACAGCGACCCTCAGGGAGCCCGGCCCGGCCCTCTCCACACACACTCGCACGCTCTGGAAGCCGAAATCACTGCGGTTCTCCCCAGTGGGGCAGAGCGAGCAGACGCAGCGCCGAGCCTGTCACACTTCACAAACGGTGTGTCCTTCGTGGGGACTCAGCCGTTCGCGGGGCGCGCCTGTGGGTTCGCGGGTCATTCTTCCCCTCCCTTCATTTCCGGCCTCTTCGGTCCCCAAGTTTCAAACGTCTTTGAAAGTGAAGGGTGGGGGGGGGCGGAGACTCCTGACCGTGATCCAGAGGAAAGAAGAGACTCTGTCCGCGTCTTTTCAATCTTTCTGACGATAATTTCTCAGTGCTGGGCCGTGGGAATCAGAGCTGCCATGATGAAGCGTCTGGGAGGACGAAACCGAGGGGGGGGAAGCAGGATCAGGCAGCACGCGGACAAACACGGTTTCTCCAGGGAAATAAATGAATGTGCACACGGCGTTGTCCCCGTCTGATCGTCACCAGACTCCGCACACCTTCCCCCAGCGGCTGGTCTAGCGGGGTGGTCTCCCGGGCGGACGCGGCCCGTGCCCGGCGGGGCCGTGGCCTGGTGGACGCGCGCGTGTCCTCGGCCACCGCGTGGCTCCCCGGTCCCGGCCGCAGGGCTGGTCCCGCTGGACGGGGACGTGCTGCGGACACGCAACCGATATGGGCCTGCGGCCCAGGCTCGCTCGGTCCTTGTCCTGGGAGCTGGGCTCCTCCCTCGCCAGCCTGGGCCTTCCTCACACCGACTCCTGTTCAAAACGAAGGCGGCTCCGTCTGGACCCACACGACCGAATGGGGGGGTCTGCGCACGGGCGGACGGGGCTCGGGGCTGCAGGCTCCGTCCCCAGGGGCGATGGGGCGGTGAGCGCCCAGGGAGGTCGGAGGCCAGGGTGGAGAAGGGCGCCAGGCCCCCCGGGCTGGCTGGTGACGCACGCGACCTTCTTAGCGACCTGTCCCACACGTTGGAGCCTCAGCAGTCTCCTCCCGTCACCTCGTCCCGCCTCTGACCCTGGCTTCCTCCAGGCACGAGGCGAAGCCGGGCACAGAATCGGGGGCGGCGCTCACCCCGGACTCACCTCGCCGGCCCCCCTCCTTCAGGACTGTTTGTGACTCTCTCCCAAGGGACAGCGAGCGTGTCCCCTGGGCCCGCTTGGCGCGTCGTCATCGGCAGGACGGATTCGGCTCCCCCTGGGGGTCGTTGACTTGGTGACACAGAATGAAATTACGGGGGACGCCGTTGCCTTCTCTTTCCCATGTCGTGTGACTGCGACCCATTGATCTGTTTTTCGGGGGAAATCTTGGCCTCCAGCACAGGCAGCGTCACCTTTGCGCCCGAGGGCAACCCCGGGGCGGACCCCAGGGCGGACCCCAGGGCGGACCCCGAGAAGACACAAGTAGAAACTTGGAGACCAGGGAACCCTCCGCATGGCTCTGCCTCCGTTACCTCGGAAGCTCGTTGTGACCTCTTTAAAATCCTCTCTATGTCCCTACGTAATTCTATTTCATCATTAAATAATAACGCGATAGTGATTTGTATTTTATTTCTACATGATCCTCACTAACAGTCGTGTCACCCATGTCCCCGAAACAGCCAGCTCTCAGGCGTCTCCCTCGTGAGCGATGGGTCTGGCCACTGAACAGGCACAAGGTCCCCTTACCCGTCCGGGGGTCTCACCGGGAAGGTCACCAGGCTCTGTCCCCAAAGCTGAGCTCCCTCCACCTCCCGGACTGCAGTGACCGTTTCAGCCAAGTGACGGCGCTCAGCCAGCCTGGGGGCAGCCCCCAGAGGTGGCGCCCCTTGGCCCGGTTGCATGTCAGGCGAGGGGCCACCAGGGGCTGTGACACCGTGCCCGATGCTTCAAGGGAGATGTCTGTCCCTGGGATCCTGAATGAACCAAAACAAATGTGGGGTCACCTCGGGGGCATCCTGAGGACACTGGCTCTGCGGGTTTGAGGGCCGGACGCCGCAGGCGAGTCTTGTCTGGTGTGTGCCCGGCTGCCGTGCGGGGCAGCTCAGCGCGTTGGGACGTGAGAGGACTGAGGGAATCGGGCCGGATAACAGAGACGAATTAGAAATTCTTGCCTCACGTGGCCACAGTCTTCACATCTAATAATGATTGTTTAAATGCAAATACTAGTCCCTGGACCTCCCTCTGCATTTGAATCAATCTCTTAAAGACAATTGCAGGCTCCAGATGAAAAACAATGTCTCAACAGCTGGAGAACATTTGCAGAAGGCAACTTTAAAAAAAAAAAAAACAAAAAAAAAAACAAAAATCAGAGCTCAGGAGACAGAGACAGACACAAAAGTAATCACCATGGTCCACAGAAGTCTCGAGTCTTCGGACGGGGAGTTGCTGGCAAGCAGACCTGATCAGCGTTTTGTACTGTGGCGCAGCCCTCAAAAGTCACCCCACCTTTCGCTTTATTCATAAAAGAGAGTGGGGGGGATTTTTTTAAATATTAGCTTCTTCACGCTGAGCGTTCGGGATGGAAGTGAGGGTGGGGGGGCGATCCACGGGGAGCACAGCTGCATCGCGAGCTGTAATTACATGGCGTGGGCGGGCGAGGACACCTCTTCTCATCGCGCTGGGCTGAGGCGGCTATATCGGGCGGCTGAATGCGGGGCCCGGGCAGGGAGGGAGGCGAGGAGCGGAGGGAGGGACTGCGCTCAGCTCGCTGGTTGTGTAATGAGTCTGAAACTAGGTATGTTTGTGCCCCAAACCCCCAGATGAAGCCTAACCAAGTCCTGACTCTTGAAATGAAGTGTCCATAGCGTCTGTCTTCGCCTTCCTCAGTTTGCCACAAGAAGTTAGAGTCCCGTGCAGTGAAACAACCCGATTGGTAACGAGATTGTAATGATAGGAAGAATGACGGTGACGGTGACGGTGACAGCAGTTAGCGCCACATAACACACACCGCGTGGCGCACGTGGTTTTAGGTGCTACGACGCATTTGGTCTTCGTCAGTCTTAGGGCAGAAAGACTGCCGGTCCCCCCCACAACCTGCGGACGAGGAGACCGGGGTGCAGAGAGGTCACATGACCTGCTCGAGGTGCTGGGCCGGGAAGTGGGGGAGCTGGTTGTTCAACCTGGACGTCCTCGGACGGCCTCGCTCTCTTCGTTCTGCCGCTATTTAAACGACACTGGAAAGCGCCGAGTTCCTTGGTCAAAACAGTGATCGCCGAGGGGGGTGCACCCTCCTCCCCAGCACGGTCATCCAGGGGGCGCCCCCAGGACGCGTCCGCAGATCGTGGCGGGCGTGGTTTCCCTGCGATCGGCTACGTGGACTCCGAGATCGTGGGGCTCTCGCAGCGTGGGCGGGTGGAGAGAGAGGGATGCGGACACATAAGAGCTTCGAAGCTGGCGCTGACACCGCGAAGGGCAGCTACAAGTGAACAGGAGCGACGCTTCTCTACTCAGCCAAACCACACGACAGAAACCACGCCACAGCCCGGCCCCGCGGTCAGCGGGCATCGCCACCTCGCTTCGCACCGTGTAGTGAGACACCCCCTAACGACAGGGGGACAGGGGGACGCCGTGGCAGTCTGCAAGAGATGTCCCGCGAAGCGCCCGGAGCCCGCGTGCACGCTCCCGGCCACGGGAAGCAGAACGTGTCCTCGCAGGTGATAAATGAAGTAAAAAACAAGGGGCTGAAAAATATTTTGTTTCACCCGCATAGGGTCACTTGAATGTCTGTTTTACGTTTGACTGATGATACATTTAAGATACTCCATGTGTATCTATGTTATGAAATAATAACTATGCACGTGGAGACAGAAATGCTCAGAAACGGACCGATGGGGTCACACAATCAGAAAAGTTCATATGGGCGTGAGCTAGAGTCTAGTCCAGCCCGCGGGGCCCACCCACAATAGACCCCAAAACGAGTGACCGATACATCGTCTGCGGTCGCAGAATTTCAGCATGTGATGTTCGAAACCAGATTGGCAAAGCAAGTTGTCACACTTCCAAAGCCATCAGGAGAGAAAAGTGACGTGCTCACTCACACGAGGACATAAATCCCGGGAACGCAAGGAAAGGGCAGCGGGGTCGTGTCCGGACACCACCGGAGGGCATTTATCCGGGTAAATTCTACGTGGGGAAAATACGGGACGGGGTCCAGGAAGGACTTCCAGCCTGCAGCCCACACACACAGACACAGACACAGACACACACACACACACACACACACGCACACGCATGCACGCACATGCACATGTGTGCACAGACATACATACACATGCACACGCCTGCGCACATGCACACCCACACACACATGCACACACATACCCCTCCCACATGCACACGCACACACACATGTGCACACACGTGCACGCACACATACACACATGCATGCACACCCACGCGCACACACATGCATACACACGCACACACATGCACACACCCCACACACATGCACACGTGCATGCATGTACACACACATGCACACACATGCACACACATACCCCTCCCACATGCACACGCACACACACATGTGCACACACATGCACACACATGCACACACACATACACACATGCATGCACACCCACGCGCACACACATGCATACACACGCACACACATGCACACACCCCACACACATGCACACACCTGCACACACATGTGCACACACGCACACACACACACACTGCACCACACGCACCAGGCGGACCGCCCTGTCTGGGACGCATGAGCTTCATGGCCGACGCCCTCCTCCCCTTTATGCCAAACCAGACCCCCGAAGCAGCAGCGTTTCCAGCTCGTGGCCGCAAAGGACTCGAACGGTCCTTTGTATCTCTCAAAAGTGTGGTCGGGTCGGCCTGTACGAATGAAGACCTAACGCCCTTTCGCCGGCTTCGCGTTCCGTATTTTATAAATCATTAACAGGGACAAAGTAAGAAGGCAAACAGACATACCCATTTCGCGCGTGTGAAGACAGTTAACCTTTAAGCAGACGGGCGGGCCC
>PVKZ01008993.1:0-12992 GCA_004027375.1 Macroglossus sobrinus
TTTTGGATTTTTTGGCAAAAATCATTTGCCCATATAAATATGGATTTACTTCTGAACTCTCAATTTTGTTCCACTGGTCTGTGTGTCTGTTTTCCTGCCAATACCATGCCATTTTTATTACTGTCACTTTGTAGTATAATTTGAAGTTGGGCAGAGTGATGCCTCCAGCCTCATTCTTTTTTCTCAGGATGGCTTTGGCAATTCAGAGTCTTTTGTGCTTCCATACAGATCTGATGATTTTTTGTTCTATTTCTTTAAAAAATGCCAATGGGATTTAGATGGGCATTGCATTAAATTTGTATAATACTTTAGGTAATAAAGTCATTTTAACTATGTTGATTCTTTCACTCTAAGAACATGAAATATCTTTTCCATTTCTTTATATCAATTTTTTTAATAGGGTCTTGTAGTTTTTATTATATAGGTCCTTCACATGTTTCATTAAATTTATTCCTAGGTATTTGATTCTTTTTGTTGCAATTGCAAAAGGAATTATGTTTTCCACTTCTTTTTCTGACACTTCATTACTAGAGTATAGGAATGTTTTGGATTTTTGAACACTGATTTTGTATCCAGAGACTTTACTGTAATTGCTTATTGTTTCTAGTTGTGTTCTTGTGGAGTCTTTAGAGTTTTCAGTGTAGAGAATCATGTCATCCACAAGTAGTGACAGTTTGACTTTGTTTCCTATTTGAAGGCTTTTATATCTTTCTCTTGTCTAATGGCACTCACTAGGGCCTCCAATGTCATTTTGAATAACAGTGACAATAGTGGACAGCCTTGCCTTGTTCCTGATCTTAAAGGGAAGGTTTTTAGTTTTTCACCATTAAGTATAATGTTGGCTGAGGGCTTGTAATAGATGGCCTTTATTTTGTAATAGATGGCCTTTAATATAGAAGTTACTTTCCTTCTATACTGATTTTGTTGAGCGTTTTGATCGTAAATGGATGCTGTATATTGTTGGAGGCTTTTTTCTGCATCTATTGATATGATCATATGATTCTTATTTTTTAATTTGTTTATGTGATGTATCACATTAATTGATTTGTGTATGTTGAACCATCCTTGTGCTCCTGGGATGAAGCCCACTTGATCATGTGTATAATCTTTTTAATATGTTGCTGTATTCAGTTCGCTAGTATCTTATTTAGAAATTTTGCATCTGTGTTCATGAGAGATATTGGTCTGTAGTTTTCTTTTTTTGTGTTATCTTTACCAGGCTTTGGTATCAGGGTAATATCGGCCTCACAAAATGAGTTGGGAAGTATTGCCTCCTCTTCAATTTTTTGGAAGAGTTTGAGGAGAATAGGTATTAAGTCTTCTTTGAATGTTTGGTAGAATTCACTGGTGAAGCCATCTGGTCCTGGACTTTTTACTTTTGGCTAGGTTTTTGATGATTGTTTCAATTTCCATACTGCTGATAGTCTATTTAGATTTTCCAGTTCTTTTTGATTCAGTCTATGAAGGTTGTATTTTTCTAAGTACTGATCCACTTATTCTAGGTTATTAAATTTGGTGTTATATGGTTTTTCATAGCGTTCTTGTATGATCCTTTGTATTTCCGTGACATCAGTCATGATTGTGTTTATTTGTGTCCTTACTCTTTTTTCTTTAGTGAGTCTAGCCAGGGGTTTGTCAATTTATTAACCTTCTCAAAGAACCAGCTCTTTCTTGCATTTATTATTTTTGTTTGTTTTCAATTTCATTTCTTTCTGCTCTAATTTTGATTATTTTTTTTTCCTTCTGCTGACTTTAGACTTCATTTATTCTTTGTTTCTAGGTTTTTAACATGAAGCATTAGGTTATTTTGGCTCATTCTTGTTTTTGGAGATAGGCCTGTAATGATATGAAATTTCCTTTTATGGCCATTTTTACTGTGCTCCAAAAGTTTTGATATGTTGTACGATCATTATCATTTGTTTCTATGTATCTCTTGATCCCTCTTTTTATTTTTTCCCTGACCCAGAATACTTCCATAGTATGTTGTTTAATCTCCATATCTTTATGGTTCTTCCTGCTTTCTTTTTGCAGTCGACCTCCAGTTTCAAAGCATTATGATCAAAGAATATGGTTGGTATGATTTTAATCCTCTTATTTTTGTAGAGGCTATTTCTGTGTCCCAATGTGTGATCAATTCTTGAGAATGTTCCATGTGCACTAAAGAAGAATGTATAATCATCTGTTTTGGGATGGAAGTCTCTTTAAATAGCAATTTTGTACAGTTGGACTAATGTGTCATTTAAGGATATTATTTCCAAATGATTTTCTGTTTCGATGATATGTCTGTCTCTAACAGTGGGGTATTTAGGTCCCTAAATGATGGTGTTTTGGTTTGTTTCTCCCTTTAATTCTGTTAGTAATTGCTTTACATATTTCGGGGCTTCCTGATTGAGAACATAGATATTGTTGGGAGCATGATTTCCTTTATCATTATGAAATGTCCCTCAGTATCTTTCTTTACTTTTTTAATTTTTAAATCTATTTCATCTGATATTAGTACTTCTGCATTCCTCTGAATGCCATTTGCTTGAAGTATCATTTTCCACCCTTTCACTTTGAATCTATATTTGTCTTTGAAGCTGAGATGTGTCTCCTGGAGGCAGCATATGATTGAGTTTTGTTTTTTGATCCATTCTGCAACTCTGTGCCTTTTTATTGGTGAGTTTAGTTCATTTACATTTAGGGTGATTATTGAAATATGAGGTCTTCTTATGGCCATTTTAGCCTTTGCTTTCAGGTAGCTTGGTGTTTCCATTGTTTCCTTGTCCTTGTGTTTCTGTTTTCTTTATTTCGGTTGGCTTTTATGGGTGTTGCCTTTGGTTCTTCTTGTTTTATGTTATATACTTCTGTTCTGAATCCTCAGTGTGTGGTTACCATTATGAATATGTAAAGGATAGTTGTATACATACAGTCATCTATTTTCTTCTGTGAGTGCTTTATTTCCATTCTCCTTTGCGATTTTGGATCTTTGAATCCTCCCCTTTTCAGTCATTGTTATCTCAATTTGTCCCTATATATGCTGAATGTTCATTATTACTATCCTGCTATAGCAATTCTCTTATTATTTAAGCTTATAATGTCCTGTTATTAGTAAGGGTCACACTCCTCTGCTTTTATTTGCCTGATAGTTACTTTACTCCTAATTATGTAATTTTTTTGGTCATTTTATTTTAGGTGAGCTGACTCTTTTATGTATTTCCTGTAGTGCAGGCCTTGTAGTGGAGAATTCCCTTCATTTTTTTTGTGTCTGGAAAGGTCTTAATTTCTCCTTCATATCTAAAAGAGACCTCAGCTGAATATATTATGCTAGGCTTGTAGTTCATTTCATTTAATAGTTTAAATATTTTATTCCATTCCTTTATGGCTTGTAAGGTCTGTGCTGATAAGTCCAAGAATAATCAGATGGATTTTCTTTCATAAGTTATCATTTTCTTCTCCATAGCTGCCCTGAGAATTCTGTCTTTGTCATTGATTTTTGAAATTTTAATAAAATGTATCTTGGTGAAGGCCTTATTGTGTTGAGATAATTGAGTGTTCTATTGACTTCTTGAGTTCCAAGTTCCAGTTTATTCCTTAGATTTGGGAAATTCTAGTCTACTATTTGTCTGAAAATGCTTTCTAGTCCCTGCTCCTTTTCATCGCCTTTGATAATTAAAGCCCATTATTCTTATGTTTTCTCTCTTGATGGCATCAGCTAGTTCTTGTATTTCTCTTTCATTATTTTTCATTCTTTGGTTTCTCTCTTCTTCCTTCTGATTTATTTCTAGATTTCTGTCTTCACTATCACTGATCCTTTCCTCCATTTGGTTGACTTTATTTCCCAAGCTTGCTATTTCAGTTTTCAACTCTTGCAGTGTGTTCTTTATCTCCAGAAGTTCTATTTGGTTCTTTTTGAGGGTTTCAATCTTCTTGCTAAAGAACTCATTCTGTTCATCTAGTTATTTTTTCAAATCCCAAAATTTTTGTTATGATTCGTTTTGGATCTTATTGAGTTTTTTCAGAAGTACCATCCTGAATTCTCTTAAGAATTTAAGTTGCATATTTCTTGTCTGTAAGCTTATTTTCTGTAGATTTTTCTCTTTCTTTTTGAGATGTCTTGTCACATTGATTGTTCATGGTATTTAATGAACTATTTCTCCACTCAGGCATTAACGAAAATGCATTCTGCTTTTTTTCTGGAAAGAAGATTTATTATATAAAAGTCTCTCTTAGCCTGTTGCAATGAAGGCATTTTTCATATGGTTTCCAGTAGATGGCATCTAAGCCTCTTGAATTTTTGCATTAATAAAGCCTTCATAATGTCTTTTTTTTCCCTCATAGATGTTTAATCACACTCACTATCCTCAGTCTCAGTCACTGTCAGTGTTAGCAACAGTTTCAGTAGTATTTGCTGAGATTCCCCTGGGGATCCACAGTGTTTGTTCTCAGAGGATATGGGGGGAGGGGCCCTTCGGGTTGGGAGATGGAGGCTAAGACTCAGCTTTGTGTTTTGTAATCTTAGCTGGTAAAAATCAACTGTGTTTCTCTGCTGTCACCACTTCTCTGCCATACCCACTTCTCTACTTTCTGCACTGGTTACTGGGTACTGCCACCAGCTGTGTGGAGCTCACAACTCTCTAAGGCAGGGCTGTTCAGGGAAATCGCCACACCTTCTACCTTCCCTACTCTTCCTACAGGGAGCTCAGCCTGCAAGTAGCAGCTTCTTTATTTCCCCCAGTCCACTGCCCAACACCCGTGGTTGTGACCTGTGGTAGCTCTTATGCACAGATCACATGCTCAGATGTGCTGGTGTGCACTTTGAGTGTTTTTTGTTGAGTTTTAGATGTTCAGCTTATTATTGTTTCAAGAGGAGAGATCTTGGGACATCTCTCACTCCATTATGTTTCTGACATGATAAAGAAACTATTAACAGCCTTATTTCTATTAAAGAAATTTAAATCTCAATTAAAAAACCCTTCTGAAGAGAAAACTCCAGTTTCAGATGGGTGAAGTCTATCAAAAATTTAAAGAAAAAAATAGTATTTATACTATACAAACATATTCAGAAAATAGAGGAAGATGGGAATCATTCCCATTTGTTTTATTCAAACTATATAATCTTGATACCAAAATCTTACAAGCATATTTCAAAAGGAAAAACTGCAGACCAATCTAATCACTATATAAGTGTACTGAAGACTAAAAATGATATGATTATATTAATTGTTGCAGAAAAAGCATGTGATGAAATTAAAAACAATTAACTGTAAAAATTTTCAATAAATTTCAAATAGAAAGAATGTCCCTCAGTCTGATAAAAGGGCATAAAACCTAGATCTAACAACATATTTAATGGTGAAAGGCTAAATGTTTACCCTGTAAGATAGAGAACAAAGCAAAGATATACACTCTTACTACTCCTATTCAACATTGTACTAGAAGTCATAGCCTGTGCAATAAAGCAAGAGAAAAAAGCCTATACAGACTGAAAAGGAAAAAAATAAAGTTAACCCTATTTGTAGAAAACATTTCTGCCCATATAGAATATTCCAAGGATTATGCACATACCTCCTAGAACTCAGTTTATCAAGATCACAGAATACTTGTCAACACACAAAATCAATAAAATTTCAATATACTAGCAATACATAATTAGAAATTGACAATTTTTAATACAATACTATAAAAATCATAAAATATTGAAGTATAAATAAAAATGTATGCCAAGTCTTTATGCTGAAAACTACAAAGTATTTTTAAAAGAACTTGAGGAAGATATAAATAAATGAAGAGGTATGTAGTGTTTATGGATTAGAAGGCTGAGTTTTAATAAGAAATCAACTGCTTTCAAAATAACCTATAGATTTATCACAAACCACATCAAAATACTTGAAGGATTTTCTTTTAGAAACTGGCAAGCAGATACTAAAATTTACATGGAAAAACAGATGAACAAAAATAGTAAAACAATTTTGAGAAAGAACAAAGTCGAAAGATTCAAACTTTTTTTCAAAGTTGAACAAATCAAACTACCTGATTTCAAGACTCATTATAATGTTACAACAGTTTAGATCAATGGACACAGTAGAGATCAGAAATAGACCCACTTATGTATTTAAATTGATTTTAGACAAAGGTATCAAAGCATTTTGAAGGGGGAAAATAATCTTTTCAACAAATAATTCAATTAAATGATAGCCATATTTTAAAAAAACATTATATATATTTAAATTTATTTATTTTAATTAGTTTCAAGTATACAGCACATTGATTAGACATCTATATAGTTCGTAAAACGATCCCCCCAATTTCTCCCTCCCTCCTCTGACCCTCCACCTAGCCAACATATTAATGTTAACTATATTCCCCATCCCCATGACCATCCATCAGCTACTAATTTGTACTTCTTTAACTCTTCACCCCATTCTCTCAGCTCCCCAAATCCCCCTCCCCTCTGTTCATCACCAAATTGTCCACTATATTTGTGAGTCTGTTTTTGATTAGTTTGTTCTTTAATTCCTTAGATTCCACATATAAGTGAAATTATATAGTGTGTATCTTTCTCTGTCTGACTTAAATACCTTCTAGGTTCATCAAAGCAATATCTTTTCCCATCCCCTTCCTTGTAGTCTGTGTGTGTCTTTTAATCTAAAGAGAGTCTTTTGCATTTTTTCTTCTTAAAGAAGTCCCTCGAACATTTCCTGTAATATTGACTTGGTGGTGATAAATCCCTTTAGCTTATTTTTGTCTGGGCCTTCATCCTGTCGAATATTTTTTACCAAGGCCTTCTGTTCTGTGCCGGAGCCAGCCGGCTAAGATCGAATAGTTCCTGAGAGGGTGAGTGAGAATTAAGAAAGAGAGAGAGAGAGAGAGAGAGAGAGAGAGAGAGAGAGAGAGAGAGAGAGAGCGGAGATAGAGTCAGGAGGACTCTGTGGTGCCAAGTTTATTTAGCACAGCATATTTATACCCTTAGCAATGCATGAAAAACAAAACCCACACATATGCAAACAATTGCTGACATTTACATAAGTTCTCTCACCTGTTTTTCATCAAGCCAAACTTCCTCCATCTGCAACAGACTATCCATTAAGCCAAAATTCCTCCTTCAGTACAGAACCCACCTGCTCTGCAAACTTCTGGCTTGCAGGCAACTTTAACCCTGTCTGTAGGGCATTCAGCAAGAATGGCTCCCAAAATCTCCCCCTTTTTTATTACAAGCCATAGCCTTCCCAGCTATGGGGAAGATGGACTGTGCCTATCTTGGGTGATCCTCCGCAAGGCGTAAACCTTACCCGTCATCGGCACATAAATTCCATCATCCATGCCCTGTCTTAGGTTGATTTAACACAGGAGAAATGTTACCCATCACTGGCTACCAGCCTCTGCCATCGGGGAGGTTAAACTGTTGTTAAATTTAAGCTTGGAGCCTAACTCCGTGCACTTCAGTGCAGATTTTTATGAAGGAGCTGATGAAATATTTCAGCAATGGAGGAAGCAGGCACAAGCCTAGAATTACACAAAAACCTAAAGCAAGTACTGAAACAGCAAGATGAGTGAATGAAGACCATGAGGGTAGAGCTTCTCAAATTATCTAGTTTTCTCAGCCAATTTTGCAGAATCCATAATAAAGGCTCTACTGTTTTTGATGTCAAGAATATGTTTATGAAGAAGAGCTACATTCAACACCTCAATTTTTCTGCCTCTTCCCTACATTATTTCCCTTCACAGATTTTATTCCCTTAATCTTAAAGGGATGTTGAGGGAGGAACATCTCTCTTCTGTAACTTCTTCAAAGCTGAGATAGGGCTATAGTCCCTGCCTACTGGGAATAAAAATCTCTGAAAGCCTATTCTAAGGGCCCCAGAGGCAGATGACATGAGGTCGTTCCAGCACATAGAAGTGGTATCTCATGGCAGTTGTTAATTCAAGGTACACAAAAGTTCCTGATTTCTTGGGACATGTGGACTTATCTAGTTTCCGGAACAAGACCTGAAGATCTTCCATGGGTTTACAGGAACAGGTTGTACTTATTGGTTTATTTTCTGAAGGAACCTGTGAGGACTCATAAGACACTTGGTTAATTTAAGATGAATGTACCCAATTGTTGATTCCTTGTTTTCTTCTTAGCTATTTTTGGTATTTAAATCTCCAATCTCGTCCCCAATTACACAAAATCTCCTCTCAAGACTACTCCTCACAAACCTCCAACCACTTTGCCTATTCCTACTGTTTGTCTCTTTTCACTCATTCAGAAATAACTAACTTTAAGACAAACACCTTTCCTTTAATTTCCATCAAAATAAATCTCTATATTTTATACCTTCTGCTACCAAAAACATACATTTTTCTTTCTATCATAATTAGGATTTTTAACTGAACCACTATATTACATATAACACAGACAAATATCACTTTCTCCCACAACCACGGGGGCATCCCCAAGATAGTCTATTGTGCGGCTATTGCCATTATCCATTTTATTTCTTCCCGGGGCTCTTCCTTTCTTGATTGCTTGTATTTACAACTCCCGATTAATCACCGCAATCCCTTACTTTACTTCTTGGCTAGCCTCCTTGTCCTGCAGTGTCCTTCCCTGCTGTCCCCTGTGCTCAGGTCCCTGTTCATGTACCACTTCCTGGAGCCAGCTGGCTAAGAGTGAACAGTTCCCGAGACGGGAAGTGAGGATTAAGAAAAAGAGAGAGAGAGAGAGAGAGAGAGAGAGAGAGAGAGAGAGAGAGAGAGAGGAGAGAAAAGATAGAGTCGGGAGGGCTCACAGTGAATACTGTGGCACTGAGTTTATTTAGCACAGCATATTTATACCCTTGGCAATGCATGAAAAACAAAACCCACACATATGCAAACAATTGCTGACATTTACATAAGTTCTCTCACCTGTTTTCCATTAAGCCAAACTTCCTCCATCTGCAACAGACTATCCATTAAGCCAAACTTCCTCCTTCTGCACGGAGCCCGCCTGCTCTGCAAACTTCTGGCTTGCAGGCAACTTTAACCCTGTCTGTAGGGCATTCAGCAAGAATGGCTCCCAACAGTCCTGCACAGTTTCTTTTGAGAAATCAGCTGCCAGTCTTATGGGTGTTCCCTTATAAGTAACTATATGTTATTCTCTTGCTGCTTTTAATATTCTTTCTTTGTATTTAACCTTTGGCATTTTAGTGATGATGTGTCTTGGTGTGGGCCTCTTTGGATCCCTGGTTTTGGGGATTCTCTGAACTTCCTGAGGTTTTATGTCCATTTACTTAACTAAGTTAAGGAAGTTTTCTATCATTATTTCTTTAAACAGATGTACAACATCTTGATTTTCTTCATTATGCTGATCAGATGAATATTTGGACCCTTGATAATGTCCCATGTGCTCCTTAAATTATTTTTATAGTCTTGGCATCTTATCTCTTGCCATTCTGATTGCGTGTCCTTGGCTTTCCCGTCCTCTAGATTGAGCATTTGTTCTTTTCTTTGTTCACTTTGTTTATTCCTTTGTTTATTTCATTTAATATACTTCTCTCAGATGTGTTATTGATTTCAGACTGGTTCCCTGTTATAATTTCCATTTTAATTGTCATGTTTTTTATCCCTTTGTTGAAGTTCTCTTCACTTCCCAAAAGTTCATTGAGTATCTTTATAACCAGTGTTTTGAACTCTGTATCTGTTAGATTACTTGACTCCATTATATCTAGATCTCTATTCTGTACTGTCATATGTTTTCTGCTTCTTTGTCTCCCATTTTGGCTGCCTTTTGGTGTCTGTTTCTATGTACTAAGCAAAGCTCCTAAGTTTCCCAGTCTTATTAGTGTGGATTTGTGAGGTAGATGTCCAGTGGCACAGTCCTGAGAAGGGTTCAGCTGCAGGCCAAATTTAGCCTAAGTCTCTACCCCTCAGGAGCCACCTGTTAAGATTCAGCAAGCAATCCACAGATGCTATGCTTATAGTTGCCTCAAAAGGCCACACTAGAATCCAAGGCCAGCTGCCTTCAGTGTGAGTCTAGGCACTGCTAAGCACGGTGTACCTGACTTGCTGAGGATATACCTGGATGTGGCTTGGGTGGGGCCATGAGTTGGGGAAGGCGAGGTTTCAGGAAATCCTCTGGGTGGAGCGACCTGTTACCCAGTTTGATGACTACTCAGGCTGCGCTGAGTCCTGCACACTGGGAGTGGGGAGGACTCAACATGGAACAATGGATACCTCTGGCACTTTTTTTCAGAGTGAATCTCCCCTCAGCCCTCACTCCAACAATGTCTCCCTGTAAGTCCCTGTGACCTCTGCATGCAGCCGAATGGACACCGGTGCTCAGAGTGAGCAGGTCCATCACCTCAAAAATCTGCTCACGGACACGGCCCTTTAAAGGGGTATCTGCCACTACCGCAGCCTCTGTCTCGCTCAGCCGCTCAAGACCAGGCAGCCTCACAGCATCGCCCCGCCCTACCTTCTGCCACTGTAGGGTGATTTCTTGGATTTCGCCCTAGTTGTATGGCTTGTTCATCTAGATCCCAGGTGATTTTTCTTTGCTGCCATTCCTTGTTTCCATCATAACTTTGATTTGGTAGCCAGAGGGATGAACAGAGCCTCTATCATCTATATCATTTTTTTACCATCTAAGATGACTCTTTATTGAGCAGAACATCTTAGAACAATGAAGGCAGTTTGAGTAAGTACTGAAAAAAAATCAGGTATTTAACCCTTAAAATATATAAAATTAACTCAAATGGATATCATAGATAGAAATATAAAAATTTAAAACTATAAATTTCTAAGAGAAAAAAAGGAGTAAACCCTTGTGATCTTAAGTTAGGTGAGATTTTACAGGTATGACAATAAAACTATGATTTTTAACATTTAAAAATATTCTAAATTGAACATCAATGAATTAAAAATATTTGTTCTTTGAAAATACTGTTAATAAAATGAAAAGATGAGCCATAAACTAGGAGAAACTATTTGCAAAAGCTGATATTTAGCCTTTTCTCGAAATTTGAAGAATTCTCAAAATTTGAAAATCAGAAAACAAACAATTTAATTTTAAAAAATAAGTAGAAAATTTGTATAGACACTTTTCCAAAGAAGGTATGTAGGCAAATACAAACATGGAAAGATGCTCCATTTCATTAGTCTTCAGAAATGTCAACTAAAGCCACAATGTAATAACACTACATTGCTCTTAAAATGGCTAAAAATAAAACCAAAAAATTCCTGAAAATAGCATCGATATGCAGAGCAATGGAAACGCTCATGCACAGCTGGTGAAAATGAAAAATGGTGCAGCTACTTTGAAAACACTTGCTTTGGAAACCAAAGTTTCCTATAAAGGTAAACATATACCTACTGTATTAGTCAGCTGTGCTACCGTAGCAAAATATCACAGACTGCGTGGCTTAAAAAACAGAAATTTATTTTCTCACAATTCTGGAGGCTAGAAGTAAGTTTAAGCTTGAGGTTTCAGCTGATTCTGATAAGAGTTCTCTTCCTAACTTGCTTCTCACTATGTCCTCACATAGCCTTTTCTTGGTGCATGTGTTCAGAGAGGGGGAGAGAATTCTCTGGTGTCTCTTCTTCTAAGGACACTAATCCTCTCAGATCAGGGCTCTACTCTTATGACCTCATTTAACTGTAAGTGCTTATTTAGAGGCCCCATTTCCAAAGAGAGCCACACTTGGATTAGGGCTTTAACGTATGAATTTTGGGGCAAAAGCATTGTCTGTAACACTTACCATGTGACCCAGTAAAACCACTCCTTGATATTTATCCAAGTAAAATAACAAGTTATGTTCACAAAACCCTGTATAGAAATGGTGACAGTGGTTTTATTCATAATCCATCAAACTAGAAACAGTGCAAATGTCCTTCAAATGATGAATGAATTAACAAATGTTGGTACATCAAAACAACTAAATATTACTCAATAATAAAAATTTACACATACTATCAATATACAAATATCTTAATTGCCAGGGGCTGGAGTTTGGGTATGAGTTAATACAAAGAAGCACAAGGGAATTTTATGGGGGATGACTAAACTGTTCGTTATCTTGATTGTGATACATATTTGTCAAATTTAATTGAACTGTACTGTAAAACAGATAATTATTATTTCATATTAATTATATAAGATATACCTCAAATAAAAAAATCTAACAACTGTATTTATATATTAGTGTGGTTCTAATTTTATTATTTTATTATCAGAGAATCTTGTCTCTAAAATATATATTTCAGGGAATGTTTAAAAGTTTTATTATTACCAATATAATATTCAATTTGAATAAATATTTGCTGGGTTTAGGGAAATATGTACAGTAAAATGGTATACATATGTGTATGTATGTGTGTACATGTATGTATATATATATATATATATTTGTTTAAACATTTTAGATTATACTCTTTATTTAGTAATTCAAATGTCCAATTATCACTATTTTTGCCTACTGGAATGATTAAGTTTTCAGAAAGGAATAATAACGTATTCCAGCAAGAGTGCAATTTACTAGGATTCTTGTAACTCTAAGAGTTTTTAATTTTTTGTGGTGGGGTTACAATTTTTATACAATTTTAAATAGATAAAATGTTTGTGTGTATTACATATTTTATCATCCCAAAGTATTCCTCTCTCTTTCCGCCTGGTTTTGATTTCTAGATAGAGAACAGATTCAGGAGCAATACACCATCCAAAACTGTGCAACAGATATTCGCAAAAGCACCAGTTTTTTCACACTCCTATTTTCTGTGTCGGAAGAGAACAGGATAAAGTGATTATAGGAGCTTCTAACGAGGAGCTATGGGGAATCAACCCTCGGGATACCCAAACTTGGCAACTATCGCTGCCCAGATCCCCATGAAAGTCCCGATCTCCAGGGACAGAAGGTCTGCTTATTTGCTCTCAATCAACCAAGCCAGACCCAGGAGAGCCACCGTGTCTAACTCTAGATGTTCTCCTCCAGTGAGAAAAGCTTCCTCCATCTGCAGCCCGGCTGAGTCTTTCCATCATCTTGGGTTCGGCG